>NIZV01000250.1:0-64806 GCA_003947045.1 Fusarium ambrosium
ATGTGTTGGAAATGTGTTCTTTATCATAGTTGAAGCCGCGATAACCGGCATACAAAATCGTTCCTCCACTTTGAGGTCCACCCTTGCTGCTGATGAGAAGAAATGGGGAGTATTCAAATAGGTCGGTAGCGATCTCGTTCATCGGTTATCCCGACTTCAACTATAATAAAGAACACATTTTAGGTCGGTAGCATTGTAGTGTTGAAGGCGGAATGTCCGTAACGCAAGGCGTTCGGCGTCAGAAGC
The DNA here is from genome assembly GCA_003947045.1 of Fusarium ambrosium. Taxonomy (NCBI): domain Eukaryota; kingdom Fungi; phylum Ascomycota; class Sordariomycetes; order Hypocreales; family Nectriaceae; genus Fusarium; species Fusarium ambrosium. The sequence goes on from NIZV01000250.1 coordinate 247, forward strand.
ATTATCACCAGTAAGGAACCCATCTCTGTCCCAGTAAGAGGATTCTTCAAAGTCTAGGGCAGCTGTTTATATGGAGAGCGCGGGTTGAGGTGATGCTTGGAAGACTGCTTTGGGCGTAGAGGTTAGAGAGCTTCGATGTGAGAGGGTTGGCGCATGTCTGGGGGCCTTTACTAGGTAATCGTGTGGTAAGAATGATCCTACTTATCAGAATACCATCTTAAGAGTATTTCATTCCGAGGCAAGGGTTAGTAATTATTAAAGCCCCCCTTGGGTATTTTATACCATTGGCTTTTGTAATCTTGGTGAAAGGTATGCCAATCTCTTCACCAAGTTCCCAGATGTATTTTAACGACTTATAGAATCATGTTATCTATCCATTGCCCTTTCTCAACCCAGTCAACCTCATCTAATCCAGTTAAGAATCAGGCATGACCATTCGCAACACCTGAGCCAGTGCATCAGTCCTTCTTATATCCACTACCCTTAGCCCCAAAGTTAGGATGTCCCAAACCCTTCCTTTCCATAACCGCAAGTCCCTTTCCCCGTTGGCATTCAAACAGCTCCATCTCCATCAGCTTTTCGTAAAACGGCACCGACCGTTCCCAATCCCCCGTCATCAACAAGCTTCTCCGTAGATGAGGCAGAGACTCGATCACCTCCTGGATACATCTCACAAGCCAGCTCCCGAGTCCTTTCCCTTGATATGATGGATCCACCCAGACGTCGGTCAAGTATAGGAATGTTGTATAATCGGTGACACCGCGGGCAATGCCCAAAAATGTTCGATTGGGTTCGTTTGTCTTGGAGGTTTCGTCTTGTGATTCATGGCAGTCGTATAACCCAAAGCACAAGGAATTATCGAGCATTTCCTTCATTGCATCTTCAGGAAGTGCATTGGTCCAGTAAAAGTCATCAGAATTGAATACTTCAATAAGACGTTTCATTGGAATGAGGCTTGCATCCGTGGAGATGAGGTACGAATCCCGTCTCCAGGATTTCTTTCGTAGTCGACTGGGCGTTGATTCCATGTTAATTTGGGTTACGGATTTGAGTTAACTTGACGGGAAATTCGTGAAAGAAAGATGTTTAAATGATTTTGATTGTATTTATAAGCCCTTCTCTTGCGAAGCCGGCAAACTAGTTGGCTTGGCTTGAGTCACACCGCGCCGGAGCTTCGGCCGAACCGTCAGCGCTCTCCACCGAAAACCAAACTAGTCTTCTTTCACAAGAATGTACGCGGACGAATTGACATAATAGGCAAAGTCTTTATAACCAAAAGAAATTCTAAGAATAAAGGAAATCCATCAACGCCGGTTTATGCTATGTGACGACAATCATTCCCAATGCGAACACCACGGATCGCGTCATCTATTTTGTTCCCGTAGTTGTGACGTCTTCATACAGCACCCTAAAAGTGATCAGTAGATGCTCCGCTTAAGTAGGTAATTGCTGTACTTACTCTGTAAGGAAGCCAGCGTACTTCTCTCCCGTGATCTGCTCACGCATAAATTGCTGCGCAATCTCGAATTTGTGACCCTCGGCAGCAGTCTTCAGCAGAGCTCCATGCTGCTCATCAAGAAGCTCGAGAATAGTCTTCTTGTCTAGTCGGACTCCCTCAGCAGTGCTGACCTTGTGGTGAACCCACTGCCAGAGTTGCGAGCGAGATACCTCGGCGGTAGCTGCGTCCTCCTTTTAAATAGTTAGATGAGATGTTTATCTTATGGAGCAGAAGTAACTCACCATGAGGTTGTTGATGGGGCTGCATCCAACTCCACGCACCCAAGCCTCCATATACACCAAGCAAACGTGAATGTTCTTCTTGACACCCTCAAGAGTAATCTTACCCGGCACATTAGGGTTAAGAAGATCATCCCGAGTAACGGGCACTGTCTCAGATCGACGGAAGATCTGATTGGAAGTGGGCATGTAAGTGTTGAAAATGTCTTCAGCAATCGGCGCCAAAGCTGGATGAGCAACCCAAGTACCATCATGTCCAGCCAGAACCTCTCTCAGCTTGTCGGCCTCCACGTTACCCAGGGCCTTTGCGTTGGCGGCTTCGTCGTTCTTGATCGGAATCAGTGCAGCCATTCCACCCATGGCATGCACACCGCGTCGGTGACAGGTCTCGATGAGTAGCTTGACATAGGCATCCATGAAAGGAACAGTCATAGTCACGTCTGCGCGATCGGGGAGGATGAACTTAGGGTGGTTGCGGAAGATCTTGATAAAGGTGAAGATATAGTCCCATCTTCCACAGTTCAAACCGCCAATATGGTTGCGCAGTTCATAGATGATCTATCGAAGAGTTAGCCTTGAACAAAAACTTCAGAGGATGGAATTGAACACTAACCTCATCCATCTCGAAAACGGCCGTGATAGTCTCGATCAAAACAGTAGCTCGGACGCTACCCCGAGGAATACCGACATAGTCCTGAGCAACATTGAAAACATCGTTCCAAAGACGAGCTTCAATATGAGATTCCAATTTGGGAAGGTAGAAGTAAGGTCCAAATCCAGTTTTGATGAGCTCCTTGGCGTTGTGGAAGAAATAAAGGCCAAAGTCGAACAGTGCACCCGAGATGGGAGCACCGTTGACTGTGAAATGGGCTTCGTCGAGATGCCATCCACGGGTGCGGCAGATTAGAGTGGGAAGAGTCTGGTCGGTTCTCAACTTGTAGTCCTTTTCGCCAATCTTGAAGTCGATTTGGCGCCGAATGGCGTCGTAAAGGTTAAGTTGGCCTTCAGTGACGTTCTTCCATGTCGGGGTGAGCGAGTCTAGCCATGTTAGCTATCTCACATAATGATCAGTGTCGAAAATCATACCCTCAAAATCAGCCATGTAGCAGTAAACGTTCGAGTTGAGAGCATTGACAATCATCTTGCGATCCGTCGGTCCCGTAATCTCAACCCGGCGGTCGGCCAAGCCAGGCGCAGGAGAAGCTCCTTGCCAGTGGCTATCCTCTCGAACATGCTTGGTCTCGGGCAAAAAGTCAGGCAGTTCCCCTGCGTCAAACTGTTTCTGTCGAAGCTCACGGCGATGAAGCAGGGACTTTCGGGTAGCCTCGAATGAATGGTGCAGGAGAGACAGAAATTCGCAGGCTTCGGGTGTGAGGATCTTCTGAGTGGCTTCGCTAGATGCACCCAAGACAGCGTATTGCTGCTTCTTGTGGGGAACGAGAACCATGGTTGAAAGTGTGATGCTTGGGTGTTGTAACTTGTCAACGGTGAAGTTGCTGTGAGTTGTGATGCTTCTTTTCGTTGTAGACAGGAATCCCGATATCATTTTATATTTTGATCGAGAATTCAGTCAATATAACAAAGTCCACGGCAAGCATCCGAATTTCAAAGTCAATTGCCATAGTCTCTTTCATCGGACGCTCTCCCGGGGGCAAATTCTAGCAATTCGCGACGCTATCTTTATCTCGGGACTCCACCCGGTGATGGTTCTACCTAGCCAAACCACAGCTAGTAGTCTCCATTTCTCACCGGGCAGTCTAAGACAAGTTCCATCTCACCATGATAGGCCCTCAGTGACTCAATTTTCGGACCCATCCTCCGAAGTTGGCGCCGAGAGAGGTTAAACCGTGCCCGGCCGCAAACCCCGAAGACGGACCGGAAGGCTTCCGACAACGTGCCACTAGACCACAACCCGGACTGACGAGAGGGTCTTGATGTTGAAATCAATCGGTTCTTCAATTCCCGATATAGGGCACTCAAAAGTGAGTGTCACGGAGCTTTGTGCCGACTGACTCGGGATGATAATGTGTGTTTGGCAAATCAGGTCATGAGCGGCATTGCTTCACGATGAGCACAAACGGAGATGATTAACCTTCTGTAAGCCCATGAACACAGCAATTATGACTACCTATTGACGAGAAGGAACACAGGCCTTTAATACTTAAGCACAGGTCTATGGCGGACATAGCTACCCTGCATCTCATTCCTAGTTGCATAGTATTGTAAGACAAAACTCAAGCGATATATACCCTACTATAAATCGCCACTTCTATGGCCTCTTTGCTCGCTAGCTTAGCTTCGGCTTAGCTATTTATTAGCCCTCTTTAGCTCTTAATAGTTTTAATTATCGTCTTAGCTAAATAGAGCCTATTAATTACTCTTAAGTTCTTAACCTCTAGGTCTTATTACCCTCTTTAATTATTATAGGTATTATAAGCGCAGCGTTAGGCATATAAATATTACACTTTTCGGGCTTAAAGGACAATGCCTGCTCCTTAGATCTCTATTATTAAGTCTTGGAATGCGACGAAAAAATCATCTTGCTAATATGTTTTCATATCAAGATACACATTGATTGTAATGACCTAGAAAAAACACCATTGCTTCGTGGCCTTCGTCTTTAGCCAGGTCAAGGGCCGTCCTCCCGAAAACGTCCGTCGCGTCGATACGAGCACCCCTTTGAAGCAAACATCGCACCATCTCGATATTCCCTTTGAGAACCGCTTCGTGGAGCACGGTTATCTCGTTGTCATCGTGGTGAGCGTTAATATCGACGCCGTGGGCGAGAAGGAGGTCGACGATGGCGAGCGATGCACATCCATTCGAGACTGCCTTGTACAACACTGTCATGCCATCTTCGTCGGCGGCTCTCACGTCCGCCCCGGCCTTGATGAGCAGACGAGCTATGGCCTCAGATCCAATCCTTGCCGCCACGTGGAGTGCCGTTACACCGTCCCCAAGCCCAATCCAGCCGAGATCCTTATTTTTCTGATTAACATCAGCTCCATGCTCCAGGAGAAGCCGAACAACTTCTGGCTGTTTGTAATATACTGCCAGATACAGCGCAGCCCATCCGTCGCTGCTCTGCGCTGCAACATCTGCCCCTTTCTCAAGCAATCGTTGTACCATAGCTGCCCCGGCCATCCCTTGGTTTGATAGGATGGCTTCAAGTAGAGAGGTACGCCCGTACGCCAGCGGCGCGTTTAAATCCACCCCCTCGCCGATTAGAAGATCAAGCACGGCCAGGCGTTCTTTGGCTTTTCTCTCCTCATTTTCTCGGCGTTTCTTTTGCCGCCCCTCGTCCTCGCTTCCTCGTTCTGCCCAAGAGAGATCGTCTGCCCCTTTCATGAGTCCATGGGATCCAAAAACAGGTGGATTTAATGCCCACGATAGGGTTGCTTTTTTGTCCCAGCCCCCTGTGTCCAGCTGAGCCCCATTTTCGAACAATTGTTTCACGACTGAAGCACTCCCATATCCCGCTGCCATATACAATGGCGTTGCCCCAAGCCTATCCGCCCCTTGGATGTTGGCATGGTGATCGAGTAGGAGTCGAACGCCAGCGTCGTAGCCTCTACAGGCTGCCCAATGCAAGGGTGTTCTGCCGAAGGAATCTTTCACGTTGACGCTAGCCCCGTTGTCGAGCAAGAGCCGCAGCACGTTTTCGTTCTCGCGTGCAACAGCGGCGTGCAAAAGAGAAACCTTGACATTAGCCATAGCGTTGGGATCTGCCCCCTTCGTCAGCAGGAACCCGACTTCCTCCTCTTCTGCTTGATCAACCGCACGGGATAGACGCGCAGTTGCGAGCCATCGCTCCGTCTCATCGCCCCTACCAATATGCTCGAGCAACATCTTGAGGACACTCTCGTGCTCACGCCCAGCAACTTCATCAATAGCTGTTTTCCCCCTCTGGTCCTCGGCGAGTACGTCCGCATTACTCTCCAGCAAGATTTGGACTATTTCTGCTTGCCCTCTCCCTGCTGCGTGGTGCAACGCAGTCTGACCGTCTTCGTCCTTGGCCAAGACGTCAATACCTCTCTCGATTAAGAGTTTCACAAGCTTAACATGGCCGGCCTCGGCAGCCTGATGGAGTGCTGTCTTACCGTCTTCCTCGGTTGCAGAGATATCAGCCCCATTGTTCAGGAGCAGGAGGACGATGGCTTCATGGCCCTCCTTGGCAGCTCGGTTCAGCGGTGTTCCGCCAACTTCCTCTATCCCCTCGTCATCAGCAGTGTCAATGCCGCTCGATCTCGGTGAAGGCTCTCTCTCAGTATGTTTCTTTAGACGATAAGATACGGCATCTTTCTGGTTGAAATCTGCTCCCTCCGCTAGCAGAACTCGCGTCACGTCGATATGGCCGTTCTCTGCTGCGAGGTGGAGCGGCGACTTGCCCCCTGTAACTCTGCGGTCGTTTGGGTCTGCCCCTGCATCGATGAGCACTTTCACCACAGACTCGTGTCCCCACGCAGCAGCCAAGTGCAACGGTGTGGTTCGGCCGATCCCCTCGGGTGCAACATTGGCTTTCGCCTGCAACAGAAAGCGGACCATCTCAGTGTGGCCTGCCTCTGCTGCTAAGTGAAGGGGTGTTGTGCTCCAATCCGCTCTCGCATTCACGTTGATATCGTCCGCAAGCAAATCCAGCGCCAACCCAACGAGGCCGAACGAGGCCACGGCGTGTAGTCGAGTGAAATTTCCGACACTTCCCCCGCTGCCGTAGTACCATCCGAACGAGGACATTGTCCAATCAATCGCCTGCTTGGCACTCAAGATGCTAATGTTATTGCCAAGGTAGTCAAGGGCAAGCTCACGGACATCCAGATCTGCTTCATCACGAACATGATCTCCCCAGTAGCTAGCAGCATACCTCAAGAACGGGTATTTGTCAAGGCGATTCGTGAATTCCTGGTCACTTGAGCAGTATCTCTCAGCAAAGGGGCGGAATGCCAGATATGTCAGGCAGGTCTTGGCGATTGTTGAGGGTGCTTCGGGAAAGCGGGCTGATCCGATGCGCTTGAAGTAACTCTGCGTTGTGTAGTGCACTAAGCGGATTTGATCGCTCTCCTCGTCTATGGTCACGAGGCCGGCACATACCGAGACTATATCCCTTGTTTCATAGAGGCCGTCTTCGTCGAGATCGTCGTCACCTGGCTCAACGGCCAGGGCATGCCGCAATTCTGCAATGGTGAGCGGCCGGAGTGTATATGAAATCCAGTACAGCACTCTGTGAGCTAGGACAACTTGGTGCTCATCTTGGTCCTGGATTCGCTGCATGGCTTGATCATAGATGCCGTCAAGCTCCTTTGGTAGACTGCCCAGTGCTGTGCGGACTTGGCGGCGATTGAGCTTCTTCGCCAGACTGTCCATGTGTAGCTGAGCAAGCAGGAACCTTGTACAAGATCCAAAGTTAGCATGGGCCAATATGAGAAGACCAAAGGACACAAGAACGCACATTCCTTGGCTACACTTGGCGACTGTTTTAATGATTTCCTCCATGAGGGTAGGGTCTGAACGGACATGCTTTGCTAGCGAGCTCTCTTTCTCAATGCGGACCTCGATATATCGCTTGACATCATCATCCGTTGCGCGGATATCGATATGTGGAACACTGTCAAATCTCTCATCGATCTGTGGAGAGTATCTGGAGGTGATAAGAATCCGCGCATTCTGGGGCAACTTTTGGATTTCGGTGAGCAGTGTATCCCTGGTATTGTCGCGTTCGGGGCACTCGTCGAGAGCATCTATCACGACGAAAACGAACGGGAGCGACGCGACCTCTTGTACGAGCAGCCGAGCGAGCTCTTCCAGCTTGGGGGGCGTCTTCCCTTGAGCGTGCTTGTCGTAAAGATGGCGCAAACCATCAGGAAGCGCAGCTTTATGTTGGACGACCTGCTTCAACAAGCTTCCTATCATTTCCCGTGGCGTTTGAACACCCTCTTCTTTGTAGCTGCAGTACAGATAGATGACGGCAGCACGGGTGCCTTGATGCTGGCTCCTGAGCCACTCGATAACCATTGACCTACAAACTGCGGTTAGCAAGCTCACGAAACCACCGGGCATCCTATTGATGGAGCGGGTATATCATACGCCAGGGTCGTCTTGCCAGCACCGGCTTCATTCCCGTCAGCGACATGGGTCAGGGGTAGGGTTAGCAGTAGTCAATCTTACGCAGGCCCGGACACCACAGAGTCCTCTCCCCTCCATCTTGCCAACGCTGGAATCTGGGATCAGAGAGGAGCCAATCTCCTGTCCCAGGTTGTCGCCGGTTGAGAAAGTCAACCTGTTTCGTTGCAAAATCGAGGCTGGAGAGCCAGGCAACGATGTCCTGGAATTGTCCATCTAATTCATGGACCTCTCGTGGTTAGCTTGCAGCTATGGATGAGCAACCACATATAGGATTAGATATGCGAACCTTGTCGTTCCGCGGTTGCCTCATTGATAGCACCCCGCAAGTCCTCCTTGACATCAACTAGATCTTGTCTTATTGCAAGAGCAAGCTTGCTAAAGAAACCATCAGCGATTAAAGGCATCTCGATTGGATCCCGGGTCATACAACTGATCGTTCTGCAGGGCAAGCATGATAAGCGTCTTGACCCGCTCAATCTACGCAAGAGTCTCGTCGATGTCTTTCTTGTCGAGCGCCCAGATCAAGGCCTTGCCCATCTTCTTGAACCGCCCAGTAGAAGGCTCAAGCTTGGTCGCCAGGAGTTCCATCTGGTCGTGTAACTGATCCAGTGGTCCCCCTTCTACCCCCAGGCCGCGGAGAGCCACAAACCAAGAATCCGAGGCAGGCCCGGCTTCCTCTACACGGTATCTCAGATCAGTCAGAAGCGCCAGAAGGCTCGAAGCGTGCCGAGCAAACTGGGCCCGCTCGGCGGGGGCATCCTTGACGTTGTTGACATAGCCGATGACCTTTGCTGTCGTCTCAATCAGCTGGATGATGGAGGCGGTAAGACCAACCACCGAAGCAGGATCCATGATTGGGAATTGGGCAAACGCGACGCGGATTGCAAATAGCTCGAATGGAAAGATACGACCGCGATTAAAATGCAATCAAGAAGAACGAGTGCTCACATGGTCCGACATGTAACAAACAGGGCGAAAGTGCATTCAGAACCAGTCAGCATCAACCCATTCATGTCTCTTTCAGCTCTCGCCGCCACTATTAAAAAAACGACCAATCACCGCATTTTCTCCGCACCTGTAATACATTGCCAACTCACCTCGCAGGAGCAGTGGGTGCCCATAGCGATCGAGTCAATCACGCAAGGGTCCATGGATTTAGAGATACAAAAGCCGTGCAGTGCTAGGCAGCCAGGAATAGGTATGGTAGTTGGCATATAGTTGCCCTGATTGAAGCACACGAAGAGAGTTGAAAGAGCCTTTGAATCTTGGGTATCTGTTAGTTGTAGTATTGAAAGTATGTTCTGGGACATTTTTACCCGCCTACATACTGGCTTGCACCACACAACCGTGACAACGTCGACAGCAATAGTGTCTTGGCATTTTGGGGCTGTGATCTTGATTCTGCCTTGCGGAACATACCCGCAGTTCCTACTCCCAGTCGGTCACCGCGTCACGCTACAGGACCAGGCTGAGTGCGGAGAAGGCCGACATCGAGACGCTGCATTGTCTTTATCTCTGGATGCAAGACGCCGATATGAGGCTTCCAGCTGGCGCGGCCGGTGTGTGTGGTGTTGAGCTATAGCGCTCTTTGATTGGTCAGAGCAGCCCCGTTATAGGGGCTGTGCGCTGCTATATCACCACTTTAGGCGATACCCTCATTTTCACAAAAACAAGGCTCTTTCAACTACCGTTTTTCATGCTTCAAGGTGACCTAGATAAACTACCTCGTGGTTAATATAAGCTCTAGTTCTATAGGGTATAGGGGAGTTGAATCCGAGTGAGCAGAGGACGAAAACCAGGGAAAGGAATCAAGGAGATATGGATCGGTTGCTCTGCGGCAGGCTTACCGCCATGAATAGGCGAGGCAGACTTGGGGGAAGCCGGTTCAGGGAGACCCGAGAGCTGAGACCGCCTAGCTAGTCAGTTCTGCCGCCTGGCACAAAGGATAGACATACTCTCTCGAGTTTCTAAACCTGTTGGATTTAGTCTCAGCCTCCAAGATCCCAAACGACTTCCCATCGGCGACTCCGCCGTGCTATAAAGTCCTTTAAGCTGTAGGGGGTCGGCCAGGTCTGGCACAAGGATCAATGTGGTCAGTCGGTCAGGGTTAGATCGCATGAGCGAGGTTATAAGCTTCAGCCAGCCTCCAAGCACCTTATTCTATACTTATTTACAACGGAAATACTCCTTGACTACCTAGGGATAAACTACTCAGCGCTTCGTAGGCCATATGAAACCGACATTCTGTTGATAGTATGAATGGGGAATGCATTATGATGCCTCTTACATATGAATATTATATATTGAACCAAATTTAAGCTCATATGTCTCGAAGAGCCCACTGTGTTAGCATTGGGATATGATGCTATGATGTGTTAGAAATGTGTTCTTTATTATAGTTGAAGTCGGGATAACCGATGAAGAAGATCGTAGAAACCGGGCCACTACAGTTGCTGTCAAAAGGCCAGGTGCGTCTAAGATATCTTCCTATCACCTATATTCAGGCGCGTTTTAATTATTATTATCTGCAATGATGCTAAAAGCTATCAGCTAAAACAGCAAAAAACATAGCGATTAATACATAACAGTGTTAAAACCTAAACATTTTAACTTTCATCGCAATAACTATAAAGGATCAGATGGAAAGGTGCGTCTTCTGTAAAAGATGATAAAAAAAAAGTTGAATCGCTGAATGCTAACTGGAGGGTTCGAACCTCCGCGGTTTCCCACTGCGGGTTTGGATTCTGATGAGATCCTAAACACAGCGCCTTAACCACTCGGCCAAGTTAGCGATGATTCGTTGAGGCGAGTTTTAAAGACGAGTCTTTTGCTGAGCTTCGAGTTTCTCCATCTTCGTCACGCCAATGCTTTGAGAATAGAAGAGAGTTGAGGGCTACAATCATCTGCATCATCATGTCCAAAGGAAAACTGTGTTAACATTGAGCTATGATGCTATGATGCGTTGGAAATGTATTCTTTATCATAGTTGAAGCCGGAATAACCGTTATTGAAGATCATGTCCAAAAGAGAGAATCGGATTTCGTTTCGGAGAATTCTTACGTCAAACATGAACTACTTGAGGTAAATACAGGGCCTTGACGGTGGGAAAAACCAGGATTGTCAGCTTATCAATCATATTAAGATCTAAATCATTAAGAATATGTACCAAGTGGGTTAAACGTTACGAACAGGTGGAGCTTCACCTAAGCGAAGTGTCTGATCGCGGATGGTAAAAAGCGATTGGCCAATCGAAACACCAAGAAACTGTTTCAACGCGAGTCGCGCGCGCCGACCCAAACGGAGCTGAAGCCTATCTTGGGGAGTGACTACCGCCCCATGCTTCGCTCTGCTAACTATACCTGGGCATGTCCCGCGACTTGACATGCAGGGGCCCGTTGCATCCGTATTACGCTTAACGGTTGCGATTGAAGCCACAACTGGGTGGCGACGATACTCTGCAACGTCTCGGCGCTCCGGAACGGGAGCGGAAGTTTCTTCAGGGTCCGTTGCAATTGTTGTGTCATCTTTTTGCCAAGCTTTGTTAGTTGATATATGTGTGCTCATGTTCCATGCTCATGTCCGGTCGGTCCCTTGTTCTTTTCCCCCCTTAAACATGTTCCTACGCAGACCTCGTTAATCTTTGTGCTTGCACAATTATCTGCTGTTCGTAATGTCTAACTATTTACAGGGCTGGTTCATTCTTCTGTTATGGTTTGTTTCTCACGTGGCTGGGCAGGACCCTGCTTCGCTGATTGGTTTGGTACCTGATTGTGCTGTGAGACATTTCTTCAATATGCATCTTGTACCCCTGACTGCTAACATGCATCACAGCAACCATGCCTCGTCAAGGGACTTGAGAACGGGAACTGTACCCTCACCGCCATATCTGAATGCATGTGCACCAACATTACTATTCAAGCCGAGCTGTCCGAGTGTGTGCAACTCTCCTGTTCGTTTAAAGACCAAGCTGGTGTGTGTACCTGTGCAATGCCTCGACTTCTTGTTACTGACATTGATTGGCCTAGTTGCCTCCACGTTGTCGAACCAACTATGCGTCGGATATCCCATCGAGTCGCGAGCACAACAAGTCAAGGCTGCTGCTATCGCTTGCGCAGCAGTGGCGTTTCCCATCGTCATCCTACGATGCGTCGCCCGACTGATGGTTACCAAGAGGTTATGGTGGGATGATTGGACAGCCCTTGTGGCAACGGTAAGAGCAGCTTTATCAGTATCGTTGGATAATCATCGCTAACACCTAGCAGGTTTTCTTAATTGCACTGCTCGTTCTGCAGACCCAAAGTAGGTTCGTCCACCACTAAAAGAGTGCTTGGCTTACCATATGATAGGCGCAGAGCTCGGATTCGGTCTTCATTTCTGGAACGTCGATGTGGCAAACGCCAAACCCATATTTCAGGTTCGCTCCCAGCGTCATAGTAGTATGGATGTCTCTGACCAAGCAAAGATATTCTACGTGACCCAGATCCTATACATCCTTATCCAAGTCTCGGCCAAAGCATCCCTACTCGCCTTCTACTCACGCGTATTCACGAGCCGTGGCTTTCGAATAGCCGTCTGGTCAGCAGCCGCCTTTCTCGTCGGTCACGGTATCATCTTCTTGGGTCTGGTCATATTCCAGTGCACGCCTATTTCTTCAATCTGGAACCGGAATCTCGAGAATAAATGTTTGAATCTTACTGCCATTGGTTATGCCGGTGGTGTCTTTAGCATTGTCGAGGACATTGTTATTTTCATCATGCCGATTCCCGAGTTATGGAAGCTGCAACTTGGGGGTCGGAAGAAGGCAGCTTTGCTGTTCATGTTCAGCATAGGATCTTTGTAAGTGATCATTGGCGCTGGCATGTTGGAAGCTAACAGATCTAGTGCTTGCGTGACATCGATGGTGCGTCTGAAGTACTTAGTGAGCTTTGCAAGCACACTTGACGCCACATGTAAGTCACTCTTCTACCCTTAACCGCCGCAGACTGACATATAGAAGGGGACAACGTCTATGTCGTCATTTGGTCTATGATCGAACTATCTTGCGCCCTAATCTGCGCCAGTCTCCCGGCACTACGCCCCCTAATTCAAATGCTACCAGGAGTCTTGAGTACAGCTAGGGGATCTTCAGTCAAACATACGACAGACACCAGCCGGCACCATGTGAACACTCATCCCAGCGTTGCCGTACGATCAGATCATCCTCGGAACATGAAGAGAGAGATGAGCAACCATGGAAAAATGGGCGATGCCTATCTGGATATTGAGCCTAGTAGTAGGGGAGGGAGTTATGAGTTGCAAACAGTTGCGAGCGAGAGGCGGATGGTTTGATTGAATCTGATAATGATTTTTAATGAGCATAGATTACCTTAATAAGATAACTCACCTTGTCGAATCCCATAACTCTACGACCAGCTTATAATGTCCCTTTATCAAAGCGGGAACTGGAGTCAAAACTCAGGAGAGCCGGTAATAGCTCAAGCAAGGTACTAAATGCCTATGACTAGCTTCCTTTCCATGTACAAAGACTCCTGACATATGTTCAACTATCTAATAAAATAAGGAAAAACTAACGCCCACAAACCTGTCAAGGTTTGTATTTCCACCCACACTATCAAAGCTATCGCGCACTTTCTACAGATACTTAATATCGAAAGGCACAGTCTCAACAAAATCCCAATCATTCTTCTTCTCAGCATCCCCAAACACTCTCAGTGCACTGAACACAATCTTATATCTCCCCTCCAGAACAACTGTCCCATCAGCGAGTTCCCCTGTAAATCCAAGCTTGTAATTCCTCCGAATCACCCAAGAATCCGGGAAACCGGGCATGTTTCCGATACTGCGGACGTGGAAGAATTCGGTGACGGGGAGTTCCGTGTCTGTTAGCGCCACGACATCTGCTCGGATCGTTTGCGTCCCAAAGAGTAGACCAGCTATAATTCCTGGATACTCAATTTGGCTATCCGGAGGTGGAGTTGTGCCTGGTTGAGGGATGGTAAAAGTCTTGTTGGCTGGGTCTGGCCGGCCATAGATGCCTAGGAACGTCCCATATTCAGGGCCTTGCAGTAAGACAGGAACATCTTTTATACTTCCCGCAACACCCATGTAGGGGATGTTGTATGACTTCTCATTGTCTGTTGAGAGGGTAATAAGGCCGCCGTACACGGGTAGCTGTGTTGCATTTACGTTCTTGGGTGGGATAGCCGTGACGGTCACTTCCCCGGATGCCCCTGCTGGAACCGTCAACTCCCTAATGATGATTAGTTTCAGACCTGGTAATTAGAGTGGTAATAAGTTATAATCATACTTGGGAGAAAATGATAGCTCAGCCCAGTCATCCACGACAGGATTGGGAAATGCTGAAGCCGAGTGTGATCCAGCAGCAAAGGTGTACATCGTAGCAGCCTTGGTATGCCCCATCTTATACGTGACATCTTTATCTCCCGTATTCTTAATGCTGAATTTCTTGCGGCCAGAAAAGTTATCCGTGTCGTTGAACGAGATCTGGCTCACACTAAGCACCGTGGTAGCATGCGCAGCGTCGTAAGCTTGGATGAGTCCTGTGCCTTGCTGCGCAACTGGCGCTAGTATATCGTGAACAGTTGTACCATCGAACCACGGCTTGGCCTTGGAGGTGGAAGATATAACACTCCGCAGTTCAAATCGATCGCGGGATCCACGGGCCTGTGCGACGAGTGCAAATATGGCGGCTGCCAGTGGTGTAGCCATAGATGTCCCAGACAAGACGGCGTACTCTCCCATGTTCATTGGATATGTCGAGAGAATGTTTCCACCTGGTGCTGTGAACTGGGGCTTTGACTCGACCTCCCAAGTCGGCCCCCAGGAGCTCGAAACGCTAGTGAGGCCCCCGGATTCCTCGTTCTCCAAGGGTTCATAGTGATGGCCGGCTACACTGGGATCAGTAATGTCGATGGTGATGTTTGATCCTTGGTTAAGGAGCGATATCCATTCTGCTGCTTGGCTCGGGGTCACAACCCCGACGCCTTTAAGGCCATCCGAGTAAGGGAAAATAGCTTGGAAAGACCTATAACAGTATTAGTTAAATCCTACTTATTTTTGGTCAATGAAAAAAATCAACGTACGAGTTAGTCTGGCTATAGAATAGCATGTATTTGCCGCCCTTCGCAGCCACATTGCCTCCCTGCTCCCAAGTTCCGCACTCCGCGCTATCAGCGACACGGACAAGCACGATCTTCGAAGACAGATCAGGCGTGTATTCTGAGAATGGCGAGCAGGCGTCATTTGTAGAAGTCGTATCATTGCTCACAGCCCACAACGGTAGTGTCACATTCTCTGCGAAGCCGGGACCTCCGTCGAGGAACCCAAATGAGCGAGCATCTTTATCCACCGTGTAAGAAGCAGCAGTGAGTAGCAGCGGGTTAATCGTATTCTCGACTGATCCGACGGCATTCACGTGGACCCCCGTTGCTGGAGAAGCGGTCAAGAACAGACCAGATGATCCACCGTTCCCTGGAGCCACCATGACTGACACACCCTCAGCAGCAATTCGCGAAGCCGCTATTCCCCAGGGATCATTAGCCCAGCCAGAGTAATACCCGGCAGAATATGTAATAATGTCACTCCCATCTTCAAAGGCGGCGTTGAAAGCGTCAAGCATGATATCATTGGTTGATAATCCCGTACAACCCCAGGCCCGATACATGCCAAGAGTAACATCTGGTGCAGCGCCGGTAAAGTTTAGTTCGTTTGATTGAGCTGCAATTATGCCTGAGACATGAGTCCCGTGACCGATGCAGTCGTCGTATGGGTCATCGTCGGGTTGTGGCTTTCCTGGTGGCAAGTAGTTGTCTCCGACAAGATCTCGACCATAAGCTATCAAACAACCCTTGCCAAAGCAGCCGCCGAGGGCTGGATGCGTGTAGTCGACACCACTGTCGACAACGGCTATGCGAATGCCCTTGCCTGTATAACCCTCGGCCCTGAGTTTGTCGACCTGGGTCATGACATGGGGTGTAAAGGTATCCTTCTCGGTATCTCGACGGTTCTTCGAGCTGGATGAGACAGAGACTGTTGCATTCTTGCCAATCATGACCGGGTTAGGCGGCGGCATCTTGATCACCTTGACAGGCCATATGCTCTTTACTTCAGGTCTCGCGGCGATCTGATCGGCAATTTCCCCACTCTCATTATCGGTAGCATTATCGAGTCGAAACGATGCCCCGTGGAAGAGTCGATAGTTGAAAGTCTTTCGCGGCTCAACTTTGATGCCTAGATCTTCATAAAAGCTCTCTCCAGGATCTTTGTTGTCTTCCCACTCGACGATGAAGGCGCCCGGGACAACCTCTGCTTCTTCTTCTGGTGATGGAGTTTGATTGTTTGCTTGAGATGGTGTGTTGGCTAGGGCAGTCGGAATCAGGCCCAGAAGCGCAGCCAGGGCCCAGGTTGCGACCACATCCCTCTTCATGCTGGGCAGAACGGTTCTTCAACGAGGCGCCGCTTTTCCCTAGATGATAGAAAAGGTTGTGCGACGAGGACTTCTTGGGTGGCTCAATAAAGGGTATTAAATGACGAGCATCATGCCACGGGGACGATCTATGCCCCGACTTGCCAAGGCTCGTATCCTACAACTTAGTCAAGGGCCTCTGGAAAGATGCTTGTATATCACATTCAGAGTTGCATTGCTACAAAAAGACCTTCCGTTTTGGGCTTCTATACGGAGTGCTATGTTACACTGGAGCTAGTCTCGGCGTCGCGATGAACCCGAATCCGAGGTTATGAAATATTGGGACCGAATGCCACCAATTATATTGCTCGATATGTATATTCATGGATAAGCAGACGATAGGTCCTCTTGACGGCAATGTATACCACTAGCCGCCAAGGATGTATGTAGTGCGAGATAAGTGTAAGCCTTTTATATTCAGCTCAATATAGTATGCTCGAATTGTCTGCCGTAAACTTGCCTTGTTTATCCAATGTTGGATTCCTTTCTTTCTGAATATTCAATCAATAAATTTCCGCCCTGACTGCGCCTCTATGCACAAATACACCCACACAAAAGAAGAAGTAAGACCGAAGAAAAGCGCCGTGATATCTCAATCTAGACAACCAGTGCCATACAATATATCCACTCAGAATAATATCAGGCCTTAACTTGGCCCAATTCCTCCTGAGTCCGAGTCGCAAGAATCTGGGGCAAAGCATACCACAACATGCTCCAACTATCATAAGAAACCTTCCACCAACCATCAAGAGTCATAGTGAGAATGACAATGTAGTGAACGGCACAAAGAAAGAGAAAAATATCAAAACGCCTCCGGTTCTATCCAAAGTCAGCAATCTACACGAAAAAAAAAATCGATAGTTTCTTTTTGAACGTACCAGCCTAAGCCCAAAAACAGGTATTCTCCGTATTCCCTTGACTCTTGAGATTTGGGCCAGCGACACGCCGGTGACAAGAAAATCAGCCACGAGGGAAATTATATCCCAGGAAATAGCAAGGATGGAGGTTCCAGTGAGATGGTACCATAACCTCAGGATCGATAGTGCGGTGCGAGAAACGAAGACGGCCCACATGCACAGTCGACGCAGCAGCATTGCCGCATCGTCGGTGGCGAGAGAAAAATCATTCCAGGCCCAGATGGAGTCTCCGGGTTCATCGTCGGGTCTAGAGAATGGCTCAGATGAAGTGGCCATGATGGTGGACTTTTCGAAGAGCGGTTGTTGGGTGGATGTTGTGTTTCAATGCAGAATCGGATCGTTGATAATTTAGGATGAAGAAGAGGTATTTCATTTAGGCGGGGACTACTTACATATAAATAAATGATGTGAGTTGCTTGGGCTGTTTTTACGACAGGGATCATGTTGGCTGTGTCGTGGCAGAAACGCGTGTTGTTCGTTGCAGGATGAGGCAGTGCTAGCCAAAAGGATTCATCTGCCCCTCTAACGCCACAAATCTGCCTATCTATCTGTGTGCCCAATGTTTCAACTGTCAAAATCTGTCCTCTCACTGGTTGGTGGTACGAAGACCCCCTTCCAGGATTTAAATCAGAGCTGCTATTGGGCATGATTTGGCCCCGTGTTTCATCCTGTACACAGCCACCCTAGAGATTAGTTTAGACCCGAGGCTTTCACAGGAAATTGTCGACATCAGGCACCTTGCGTGTTAAAAAATACGTCGTAGGAAGAAGAAACAAGTAGATAAAATCAGTGTTTCTTAACTTGTACGTTCCAACACCCAGTCAACGGAAATTCGCATGTTTCTTTCACTTAGTGATTGGATTGAAACCAGAGCAGACTATTCCTCGAATGGCATGCGAAACTTAGTTTCTTATAATCAGTGAGTATCTCCAACTCTATCGCAGGGCACTATAGAGGTTACTTGTATTTGACTCTGAAGTCGAGGCACAATCCTTCCTATGCCGAGATCGGACATCCTCGTCCTTAATGACGTCGCCAAAGAGGCCAAGCCGATCGGACATTGAATACCGGGCCTAAAACCCATGTCGATTTGTTGTCTCACTTTAGCCCCGTCATCGGGAATGGCCCGGGGATAGGGGCGCTATGGCGTTTTGAGAATCTGGGGTATAGAGCCTTTAACTTGATTGGACAGGATCCTTGCAAGGCAAGACAAACAGGTAATGCTAATCCTCCTCCTCTTGATAGGTATGTCAACGATAAGGGTGTCCCTCATTACCACAAGACAAATAGCCAATGGATGTGTATAGATTCGGATCATGCAAGTGATTTTAAATGTTTAATGCAAAAAGCTCGGCTGCGATGTGGGAGAGGTGCAGCAGTTGCGAGTGGTTTTAGCCAAATAGATACCTCACAGATTACGCCATCACCTCCAAAAAGCAGCCAATCGATCGGTATGTCACATCAACAACTCTCAGCCAAACAAGACTGGGAGATTATGCATTCGTGTGCGGGGAAATTGATCACGACATCGGCCGTTGCTTCTTCCAAGTGGGAGGTGGTGATATGTCAGCAATCCGATGGTCGGCAATTCTTACTTATAATAAACCTCAGTGTCTCGAGCCCTGACTCTTGTTTCTGTTCTTTCATCCATCCTTTTGAATTATCCCGAGTCATTCTAGCCCAGCATGCCTTCTGCCGTTCAAGACATTCCGCAGTACACATACGTCCCCGAGACGAAGGAGAACCTTGATTGGGCAGATTGTAAGTTGCCTTCACTTCAACTCTCTTAATACTTCACCCATCTTCAATTAATTAATGCTAACCTCCTATAGTGGCCAACGTTGACCTCTCCAAATATGGCACCAAAGAAGGGAACACCGAACTTGCCCGCGTTCTCGTAGACGCCATCCGCACCAAGGGCTTCTTCTACGTCACCAACTTTGGCATTCCCCAAGCCAATATTGACAGGCAGTTCGCTCTTGGCCAGGCCTTTTATGACCTTCCTCTGGAGGAAAAGTTCAAGTACGTCCCGGATCTTGATGCGGGTGACTACAATGGCTATAGACCTGCTGGAAGACGAACTCTGTCGGGAGGCGTGAAGGAGAAGACTGAGGTGTGGAACATGGCTAGTAAGTTGTCTGAGACAAATAACACTAAAAGACTACTAACATCATTTCAGCCAAGGATGGTAAAATCACACAACCTATTCCTACCTTGCTAAAGAATCATCTCGAGGAGATCGAGTCATTTGCCAAGGTTTGCTGCCCATAGGTATTTCTCACCATATCGCTAACACAAAGCCAAGGCTCTGCACGACAAGGTTCTCGACCCATTGCTCCACCTCGTGGCCATCGCCCTAGAGATCCCAGAAGACTATCTCGTCAACCTTCACAAGTGGGGTACACATAATGAATCTCACCTTCGATACATGAAGTACGGAAAGTTTTCCCCGCAAGAGATCGAGGCCCTTGAGGATGGCCTTTGGTCTCGCGGTCATACCGACTTGGGGTCTTTTACGCTGTTGTTTAGACAACCTGTTGCTGGCCTTCAAATCAAGGACAACGAGAACGGAAGTTGGAAGTGGGCAAAGCCGCTTGACGGAAGTCTGACTGTCAACGCGGGCGATGCGTTGAGTTTCCTGACTGGAGGCTACGTCAAGTCCACAATCCACAGAGTAAGTTCAATCCAACAACTCACAGAATGAATCTAACACAACTAGGTCTCTGTGCCCCCTAAAGACCAGCGCAACGTAGACCGCCTAGGCCTCCTCTACTTTTCACGCTCAGAGAACGACTTTGTCCTCAACACCATCGACTCTCCCGTTCTTAAGCGCGAAGGTTACACCAAGAATGAGTTTGAGGCAGGCGGTCACCCAGTTCCCACCATGGAAGAGTTTACCCGGCTGAAGCAGACTTGGCAGCAGTCTAAGAAGAGGGGTACGAGCTATGAGGAGTTAGAGGGACAGCAAATCTTGCCTGGTTTCAAGGGCAAGTACTTTGCATGATTTCAAATGGAGGAGCCACGTGTAAAGAAAAGCTTTAAGTACACAATCAAGGCATGTGGGTTTCTATCATGACTAGAAAGTAAGAAGATACTTAAGCAATAGCTATTATACGAACATGCACTAAGAGAGTATGAAACAATGCATCGTATTAGACTGTAATGAAAGAATGGCCGCAGATCTGCCAAGCCTGCCGAAACGTCTTTCAAGTAATATCCAAGACCATATAGTTCTCGTACGGAGGTTAGAGCAGTTAAATACCCCTCAACTTTTTAGTTTATGCAGAGAGGTATAAGCCTTCTACTGCTTGTAGCCCGTAGATGGCAGGAAGGCTAAAAGAAGATGACACTATGTTAGCATTAGGACATGATGCTATGGTATGTTGGAAACATATTCTTTATCATAGTTGAAGCCGAGATAACCGACAAAGAAGATCGATAATTTTCATCAAGTTGTGTAAATAACAATACCGACCAAGATTGAGTTACCATGGCTAGGTGCCTTCAATCTGAGAAGGATATCTCGTAATGAGAAATCGGCAAATTGTATTATGTCGCCTCTGATCTCATTGGCCATTTCCTTTGATCGTTTGCCGATATGTTCATTCACGGATACTGTACCCTAGAGTGTAGCTGGAAGAAACGGGGCTAGTTATGGTGATATCCTCTGCCTGGGCTGTCGAGCTAAAGATATTCTGATATGATGTGACATGTCACCTTGATCCAGGGACCTTTGCATGATCCCGTGGATTTCATGGATAAAACCAAAGTCCCCCGGACTACCGTCTTGGCCATGTCAGACAACAAATTAAGGCCCCCCTGATATAGCCCTGCGCCCGACGGAATTTACCGAGTGAACCCTTGTTCGAAGCCACCACATACATGGTTTATAGCCCCTCGATGGGAAAGGCAACATTGCCGAGATCAGCAAGCTTATCTTTTCCGTTACCATGCATCGGCCCGTCTGCGTTTGCCACTTCCCTCGGCAACTGCTCAGGTGAGTTCCCATGCAAGGTATGGATCGTTCCGTGCTCTTGATCGAGGCGATAATCCTCTATCTAAGTCAGCTTTTTATTGAATCAGCTGCTTCCATAGCGATAGAGACAGCGTAGTGCAGAGGAAACGCCGTTGGCCGAGATTGTCAAGCACCCCTTCTCACGTGAACGAAGCTGTGGTAGTAAATGGTAAGCAATCCTTGGATAATTTAGTGATGAGGTACAGGACGAATGCTATCTATACCCGAAATAGTCCGTGATAGGGGCGTTGCTGATCAATAACACATGCCTTCATAGTCCTTGGATTCTCCGCTAACCTTAAGGACAATTAACTCCCGGCACCTCTTCCCACATCCAAGGCTACCTGCCGTATTTAGCTTTCATCGCTAAAGGAATTGGTCTGATTGGCTTCCTTAAACAGGTGCCTGGCGTTCAAGTGACATGCTAAGCCTTAAGCATAATGTCAGTCTGACTGTACTGTACTCGGCTGGGCGATCCAGGGGCGCGCTAAAGGACGTGTTCCTGCTTTCGGCCCTGTAATCCTACCGGCCGAAATCCTTCGGTCATGGCAACCCTGGCTGACCTACTATATTAACTGGGCAAATCGAAGGGCTTACAGTAGTGGAGTGGCACCAGTTTAGCCCATTGCTACTGTAATTGTGGGCAAATTGTCTATAAGCGAGAGAACAGTTACTTCGCCAAGCCTTCTCGCTGGACGGAATGAGCCGTGGGACCATACTACGTAGTATTGTCTTACGCCAAGACGGGCAACTCAAGGAAGCCGGCAAATCGATAACACCACAAGACGAGACGGGACGAGACGAGGAACAATGATTTATAAAGGCACTAGCAAGTCGTGATGGAAAGAAAAGCTCCAGCAGGCACAGTTGGGGTCATTCTCAAGACAGCTTCTGTTTCTTCATGTCAATCCTTTACACAATATGAAGTTAATCCACTCCTTTTGTTCCCTCTGGGGAATATTCTTGCATCTTTTACTACTCGGCACTACCACACTCGTTTACAGTCATCCTCACGATGTCTTTCATCATCGGACTAAAGCTAACGATTCTTTCGGGGATCTTGATGGCCTCCAACTACCCGCACTTGAAAAGCGTGCCCAGCCCGATCTGAGGGTAATGGCTCTTGGAGCATCCATCGTCTTTGGTGTGGGATCAACCGATGGAAATGGGTTAGTACTCCTCCGAACGCTTCGTGTCTGCAATTCTAACATTTCTCTTGACTAGCTTCCGCAAGCTCCTGAGAGACCAGCTGCGTTTTTCTGGCTATAAAGTTGACATGGTTGGCACAAAGAACGGAGGGACTATGAAAGACAACGTGAGAGCGAATCTTGACCTTGATTTACATTTGAGTTACTTGACCTAACCTGATACTTTGCCTAGGACGTGGAAGCAACTTCTGGCTTCATTGTGAAGCAGATTCACGACGCTTCCAAGCTTTCGTACAAGTATAAGCCAAACCTAGTCGTCATCAATGCTGGCACAAACGACATTGTTGGAAACATTGACCCGGCTGGTCAACCCCAAAGACTCAAATCGATGCTGCTCGACCTCTGGTCCAACATCTCGCCCGATACTGTCATCATTGTCTCGACTATTCTCCCCGTCGACAAACCCGCGGCCGAAGCCTTGCGAGGCGGCGTCAACAACGGATATCGTGATGTCGTCTCAGATCTATACAAGCAGGGCAAGCCCATCTATCTGGCGGATCTGGATGGTTTCATGTCGCTCTCGGACCTGGGTGACGGCACGCATCCTACAGACTACGGTTTCAGGAAAATGGCGGGCGCATTCTGGTCGGCTATCCAAAAAGCCGAAAAGGAAAACAAGTTGAAGGATCCCCTACCCGCCGATACCTCCAACGACGACGGAGGCAAAACCTGTCGCAAGAGTCCTGGTGATGGCATCAACGCCGGTGCCCTGACTCAGAAAGGTAGTGGTTACGACGACGGCACTTATGAGCACGACAGTCAAGAGATGGGTGCGGTCTTGACCATTACCAGCGACTGGGATAGGGACCAGTGGTTCTTTGCCCGCATCTTCCGCTCCGACCGTGACGATCTTCTTGGCTGGGTCGAAAACTCTGCGGGTAATGTTGTTTACGCCGTTCGGAGGAATGATGGGGGTGGCAAGTTCACCAAGATTGATACCGACTTGAACGTCAACGACAATTGCAAACCGAAAGGAGTTGTTTTCATCGACCTAAATGGAGATGGACTTGACGACTTTGCTTGTATTGGTCCTGACGGTGCCGTCTATGCCAGTATCAACCAAGGTAACGGAGGCGGCGACAAGCCTCCATCCTTTGTCTACAAGGGCCTTTGGAGAGCTGCTGACTCGAGGTTTCCTCAAGCCAAGGTCCGTCTGGCAGATATTGACGGTGATGGTCGAGCCGACTTTTGTGGTCTTTCCGACAACGGAGACGTCTACGTTTGGCGTAACGGATGGATCAACGACATGCCTGAATACTGGCAAGCTCTTGGAAAGAGGTTCGAAGGTAAGGGAATGGGAAACCTGGAGGGTACTCGCTTCGAAGACCTCAACGGTGACGGTCGTGACGACTGGATCTGGGTTGGTGACAAGGGAGAGGCGCATACCTGGACCAACTCTCGAAGTTGTGGCGTGGGCAAAGAAGGCGACGGTCTGAAAGTAGCCTGGCGTCCGGGCTACTACAAGGGCAAGACATCGGGTCCTACTCACACGGGTGGCTTTGCAAGCGGGATCCGGAACAGGATCCATTTCGCCCGCATCTACGGCGAGCCTCAGGACTTTGGTCTTCTTGGAAGGCTGGACTATGTGTACATGGAGCATACCAAGGGCAGCAACGGGAAGCACACATTCAGGATGCGCGTCTGGAAGAACAAGGGATACGGAGCTACCAAGCCCAAGGCCGACGGAAACAAATACTGCGACATGACTGGAAACGGGCGAGACGACTATGTCTGGGTCCTGTCCAAGGGAGAGATGGACCTTTACCCCAACGGTGGCAAGAACTTCATCACCGGTCAGGAGAGTTACTGGGGGCCTATGCAAAAGGCCTTCTTCAAGCCGGACCGGGACCTCGATCGAAGAGATCTTCATCTTACAGACTGGGACGGAGACGGCAAGTGTGACATTGTCTGGGTTGACCCGAACAACCAGAATCGTGTTTCCGTGTGGCGTAACAACTACACCCCAGGAGGTGGCTTCAACTGGCAGTACCTCGCCAATCCCGCACCTGAGCTGTACTGCCCTGAGAAGAGAGGCATTGGATTCCACGATATCCCCGTTCAATTTGCCGATGTCTCGGGAAGTGGCCGCAGTGACTATCTCTGCATCGAGAAGAACGGCAGGATATGGGGTTGGACACAGGACGCCAATGGTGCCTGGACATACATTGATCAGTTCTTCAGCTCAAAGAAACACGACCGGGCCAATATGCGCTTTGCCGACGTTGACGGCGATGGTCGGGATGATGCAATCTGGGTTGAGAAGTTCTCTGGTGACGCCTTTGTCTACTACAACATGGGTCGCAGAGACATTGCTGGGTCGAGATACTGGTGGGAGATTCAGGAGAGGGGAGGACCGTTCCCGGCGTATGGTGGAAGCTATGCTGGTTCATGCCAATACTTTCCTGATCTCAACGGTGACGGAAGAGCAGATTTGCATAGTATCCAAGGTACTTTTCCCAACACGGCTGTAACGGCATACAATGTCTGCGACGGCAACAGATCCGGCGATGATAGCACCGATATCAAGAAGCCCGACCTCATCATGCCCCCAGAAACACCATCCAACGGAGGAGGAGGTGAAGAATCCAACACACCTCCCAACCCCGGCGAAAACTGTGGTTTACCCCAGAAATGGATGCAGTTGCCCATCAAGGTGGGAGAAAGCGACGGAGGTGAGGACTTTTGCTTCGCCAAATGGAACCAAGGCGTTTTCCCTCGCGAGATCGAGGCCTGGGCTACCGAGGGCTCCCTTCACTGGATTCGCATGGTCTACGACGACGGCACACAGGTCACGGCAGGTAAGAAGCCACCGGCTGATAACAAACACCGCTATGGCACGGTGAAGTGGGATCCTTGGCATGACTCGTTTGACAAGTTCTCCCTCTACGCCGGCGGCTTCAAGAATGGTGTTGGCCGGATGGTGCTCGAGTTGTCCGACTCATGCGACAGCGGCAAATGCAACCTCGACGCTGGTGCATACTGGCCTGGTGGTCCTCCTCCCGAGGTTGATGTCCCCCGTGGTGAGAAGCGAGATGGAATGCTTCTTGGCTTTCGTCTCAGGGCTGGAGATATCATTGACTCGCTGACGCCACTTTTCTCCAAATCAAAGCCTGTCAAGGTGACTCTTCGCGATGCCAAGTTCACCCCCACTTGGCAAGAACTAAACGCACGTCCATTCGAGTAAGCAACTCCCTCTTTGATAGTGTAGGTAAAAGACAGATGCTGACAATATATGTTTCTTCCGCAGCGGTCGTCCGATGGAGGTTATCGAAGCGTCACACGTCCTCTTCAACAACCGAGACGAAGAACCAGTCGACCTAGCCGTCGACCTGTTCCTCACAGTCGAGAGCGGCACCAAAGTCACCTGGTCCAAAGAGAAGGGACATGAGGACGGCGGCGAAATCGGTGTCACGATCGGATCAGAGTATTCTTGGGAAGCTGCCGTTCCCGAAGTGGTGACGGTGAAGAACGGGAAAAAGATTGAAGTCTCGGCAAAATATGTCGGAAAGCAAATCAGAAGGTCAGTCGAAGGGGGAGAATCCAGCGATTTCAAGAGAGTAAGTCCCCACCACTCCCATTTCCCATTTTCTTTTGCATCTTTGCGGACTCCAACGCGATTTGGACCGAAACTGACTGGGTGGGTATTATTGCTGCAGGTTCAAAGCAGATTTACTCTGTTGACCACGGTCAAACCAGGCGGAAGGGCTTTCTGTCAGGTGGTTGCCGTCCAAAGCAAGCTCGACGTTGAATACGAGGCGGTTGTGAGTATAATAACTCCCCTTCTTCTTCTGTTACGGCTTAGAAACGGCAAAAATAGCTGACCCTTTCTTCAACCACAGCTCACGCAGCATTTCGAAAACGGCGACGCCTACTCATATCCCGTATTCGGCCGCTACAGGGACAGCCAGGCTACTGACGCTTACTCTAACTGCTTTGACATTGACGAAGATGATGAAGATGATAGGAAGGACGCAGATGCTGCCGATTTTGTGATTACCGAGAGTGGAACTTATTGCCCTGATGGTGAGAGGGTTGGGAATACAGGCATGTCGGACTCGGAACTACTCAACGCCTGCCCTATTTAGTTTGTCCTTTTTATATGGAGCGTATTCTATTCGACCTTTTTTGCAAGTATATATTTTATTCAATCACTTCTCTTCTCCCCTTGTAAGCTAGATCACCGCATGTATACATGTCGGGGCTATTATATTACTGTCATGAATCAATTAATTCCTCCATTCATATGATCTGCCAAACCAATTTGTCTGTACCTAATTAATCTCAGCTGAATGGGGCTCGGCTGAACGTGACAAGAATTCAGTACTAGACTGCTTTCATCATTGCTAACTGGTGACGTGTTCTAGATGAGATAAGGTTCGTTGAGGTAGAGGATTACGCGTAGAAGCATCTGCAGAGCGTACCTGTTCTGATATTGACCAGGTATTGTATGGAAAAGCATTGGGTAGAATGGCCATCATGTTACTATCAAAATATCTCTTCCTTTGGTCATGATATGAGGTTAAATAACTCGTGATGCTCCACGAATCCGCCTTGTTGCATACCCAACTAACTGTTGGATGGAATGTGTGTGCTTCCATTCCCAACCAATTTGAGTTTACCCCACTCGGCCTCCGACTTCTGCCTGATGACGCCCCGCCTCTTCCTCACCTTGGGTATTTTAGATAGCACCCGCCCGCCTTCTCTCCCCCAACCTCTTCCTCCTCCTGATGCTTCTAATGGCACGATCAATTAATCACTGACTCTCCCCTCTCTTGATCAATCAAGCGACCCATATCCTTTACCGGTGCGTCTGATCTCTTGCTAACCAACCGCGAGATATGTCCGATATGCTCGGTAGTCCTCAGCCCTCCGCCGACATGCCACCAGCCAGCATTTTTACTCTTCCCTACGAGCTGCGATACGAGATCTACAAGCACTACTTCACACATGACGATGGCTATGTCTTCCAGGCCGGACCTGGGAAGCTCACCACCGTCGACGGAAAACTCATCGACTTGGCACTTATCTACACATGTCGTCTCATTGCCGAGGAGGCGAACGATCTGCCTCTCAGATTCAACACGGTCTCTTTCTCAACTGTCTATCATCCAGAGTGGAGTGCTTGGGCCGGCCGCTTCCACTATCAGTTGGACCTCCAGGCCTCCATGCGGAGCGACTTGCTACTTAGCATGGTGCGCCAGGTTACTCCTGATATGTACTCTCAGATTGCCCTCAAGTTCCCTCGATTTGTGCCCATGCTCAAGAGCAAACGAGGACGCCCGGCACCTCAAGCGCCCTTCCGCTATAAATGCGAGTCTAAGTTCAATGTTGGCGTTTATCGCTGCTTGTCAGAGGGACAGAAACAGTGGCGGTCGGGGCGCGAAAGGACTTCCATGGTCAACCAGGCCGTCGCGTACACATTGCGTCTCATCGGCCAGCGTCAAGGCCAAAGGGTCGCCGCATGGGTTGAAGAGGAAGCGGCCACCCATGACATCCTCGGGTTCCTCGACAAGGCATACGAGCCATGGGATATCCCCTCCAAGTCCGACCTCACATCCACGGGCTTCGAGTTAGATGACAAGCGTGTATGGGGCAGGATGAACGAATGGCGCAAGAAGGGCAACGGCAAGCGGCGCTATCGCGAAAAGTTCCGCTTCTCGGCAGCAGCTGTTGCTATCCGATTTCTCAACTCCCTTCCCATCCACAAGCGCCTCCAGCTGCGAAAGGTGGTGGTGCACGAGGACCACGTTTCTGTAGCTCACCCACAACGCCACGCCCAAGGGCTAATTCCCTTCTGCAGAGAGAACCCCAGACTCCGAATCGAGCGCCGTGTCGACGTACTTAACGCTATCATTCAACAAACCGAACTAAGCCAACTGAGCTCGTTACCAACCTCTTCGCGGGATGATCCAAACACTCGATACCATATTAGATACTCTTGTATCACCGGGGCTGTGGCCGACTGGCTCCTCGAAGGCCTCGCCACGGTGGATGCCGGCATGCCTGCCGACGCCTTCACCCTAGTCCTGGATAGCGGGCGAGCCACTGACTTGTGCTCTGACATTTTCCAACTCGCAGTTCAGCACGGTATTGCTTGGCAGACGGCCCTTGAACGATGCCATGCCATCGGCATTCCATGGAATACATCTCAGGTCATACCCGAGTACACCTTTACCAACGCCCCGCAGGATCTCTGGCAGGCCCTTGAGCATCTTTCCAATCAAACGTCGGTCCTCCGTTGCAACTTCCACCCCGGCCAGCCGTTGGACGTGGAAAAGATTTTTAATGAGTGTTCTAATTGGAATATCCGCAAGTGGCAAAACTGCTGGTCTTCCGCCAACGTTCATCGGGATTTTGATGTCCTCCCTCCTCTCCCAGCCTGGGGCGATACGTTGCTAGAGAACTTTGAGATGGAACCTGAGAGAACACGAAACAAGGACCGCAAACGTCATAGGGTAGGTGGTAGGAGATTGACCTAGAATAAGTGAGGTCAGATCGAGTGCCTTGCACGCTGGAAAAAGCCAAAGATGGTCTGCTTTACTGTGGTGGTGACGGAGAGGTAGGTCATGGCTAATCTAGATCGTCCTTTGCCTATAGAATGCGCAAGGTAAAAGACGAGTGTAAGTAAACAACCAGAGGTAGTCCTGTAACTCGGCAAGGTAGGTTTGTAGTTTCGACTTGGTTTATCGACTGTTTTGCTCGGTGTAACAAAGACGACAAACAAATTGAGTATTCCCACTTCTGTATCGGATTAGCTCCTCCTGCTTGAAACATGTCGTCTCTGCACCTCTTGACATTGAAATGACTATACAAGGTAAGGCTACGGGACATGACTTGATGGAATACGACTCAAGCCGCTAGGAACTTGGGGCACGAGGGCGTGATGTTTCAGCCTCTTCCATTCATAACATCCGCAGGCCAGTACGTCGTAGATTGCATTGTACTCTCAGTCCAGGCACTCTCAATGTATGGGAGTATGTACCCTCAACACCAAACCATCTGTCGGTGAGTGAATGTCACGCGAAACACAGAGAAAGGAAGATTTTGCGGCAAGACGTGACCGGGGCCTACATCCGTGATGGGAACCTGAACTGCCTTTAGCGCGAACATCATAGGGGACAAATTCTTGTTAGAGTGAAGGCATCCCACGTTGGGATGTTGATGTAATACTAATGTCGTTAACAGATTAAAGGAACGAGGGTAGGAAGGGGAAGTGGTTCTTTATCGAGAGATGTCTTCCTAGAGCTGCTCGTACCTTGTATATTGCTGGTCGGATTTTGCACCTCTTAACCCCGAGGTGGCTTGATGTATGATTATAATTGCTTTGACATGTCACCAGTTATACAATTATCGGGTGATTTTTGTGAGTCACTTCCAGGTAGCGAATGTTGGACTTGGACACTTTGCTTCTAAAGCACCTTGACTGTTATTTTTATAATGCTCATACTCTCATATCGATTTATTCATAACGTGCAGTAGTTAAATAGTTAACTAACACTTGGTTAAGCTTACTGTACGTATTCTTTGTAGGACTAGTTACTACGTTGTGATCTTGTGTCACCTCCCTTTTCCAGGATGCATCGTACCACAGACGACCTTAACTCACTTGAGCTTATTCATCATCAATAGAAAGAGGGTATAATATCTATCAATTGGTCCGCCTTTGATCCTAAGTCCGGGGGCTTATGTGCGTGAAGGCTGTCACTGTCTCAATACCGGGATTAACAGGGTTTAAGTCCGATGCCAACCCATCGAATAGTATACTCTGATGACACAAAGGCTCAAGAAATGCTTTGATCTGATGATCATATAAGTAAAGGATGTAAACGTCTCCCCTCAGAACGCTCTAGCTTGACACGGCAGAAACAATTATGAGTGAGTACGTTGCAGACACAGTCTTTGGACAGCTTGTTCGCTTGGTGTCAAGACGACAATTGCTCAGATTTTTGGATGAAATAAACCCCAATATTTACGAACAGTTTGTTAAAAGACACCCGGATACTTCCTCCGACTCTAAGCTCCCGGAAAAGGAAGGGAATCTTGAAGAGGAGGGCGAAAACAAAACATCTCAATACGACGGCGGCCAGAATGATCAGATACCAGATAAGAGCCATAACACCAGAGAGATTGTTCTTGTCGATTGGTATGGAAAAGATGACCCAGAGGCTAGTTGACTCCCCCAAGATACCGCGAAAAAGAATCAGGTTGCTAACGCTCTCCGGAGAACCCCCAAAACTGGCCCAGCTCTCGCAAGCTTTTGGTCACGTTTCAGATCTGCATTCTCAACTTTGGCATCTACATTGGTAGCTCCATCTACACACCCGGTGAGCTGAGTGTTATGGAGGAGTTCGGTGCTAGTGAGATTGTGGCGACGCTTGGACTCTCGCTGTTTGTCCTGTACGCGTTCCTGAACCCAACCAAGTTTCACTAATCTGATGATTATTACTAGTGGTTATGGTCTTGGTCCTATGCTCTTCTCGCCCATGTCTGAAATACCACAAATTGGTCGGAGCAGGATCTACTTCTGGACCCTCTTCGCCTTTGTCTTGTTAGAGCTACCGACCGGTTACGCGACAAACGTAGCCATGCTGCTCGTCTTTCGATTTCTCACAGTCTTCTTTGGTGGTCCCGTTCTCGCAACCGGAGGGGCTACAATCATGGATATGTACCCCCCGGTAGAGGTCCCTTACTGGATCGGCATCTTTGGCTCGGTAGGGATTCTAGGTCCGGTTATGGGTCCGCTCATTGGAGGCTTCGCTGCTCAGGCTAAGGGTTGGCGTTGGACTATCTGGGAGCTTACCTGGCTTTGCGCCGGTGTCCTTACCATGATATTCTTCTTGATGCCCGAGACCAGTCAGGCCAATATTCTTTACAGAAGAGCAAAGCGGCTGAGAGTTGCGACAGGTGACTCGAGGTTGAAGAGTCAGTCAGAAGTGGATGCTAAGGGAGTCACTGTCAAGGACAATATCCTTGTCTTGGCAAGGGCTTTTACTCTGACCTTTTCAGAGCCAGTCGTGTTCTTTGTGGACCTTTATTGCGCACTCATATACGGTATTCTCTACCTGTGGTTTGAATCATTTCCATTGGTATTTGGAGAAATATATGGGTTCAATATTGGTCTACAAGGACTCGTCTTTCTTGGTATTTTCGTTGGAGGAGTCCTTACCCTGCCCTGCTACCTATACTGGATTCGCAAGTATTTGACCCCGACTCTCAAGCAACCACCAATTCGTCCAGAGGTAGTTCTACCGCCGACATTCTTTGGGGGTGTTGCCCTTCCCATCTGTCTGTTTTGGTACGGATGGACAGCTCGCTCGAGTATCCACTGGATGGTGCCGCTGGTTGGATCTGGGTCTTTTACCGTTAGCATCATTACGCTGTTTATGCCTGTTCTCAGCTACCTGGGTATGGCGTATCCTCAGTATGCGGCTTCGGTGCTTGCGGGGAATGCCCTCTTTAGGGCTTCATGTGGTGTTGTGTTTCCCCTCTTTGTAAGTTGAACTATTTTTTCTTTTGAGCTAAAGCTGATATGTGAAACAGGCGCGGGCTTTGTTTCGGAATTTGGGTATTGGCCCTGGTAACTCTCTTTTGGGTGGGCTGTCGGTCTTGTTCATCCCAATCCCTTTCATACTTTTCTATGTAAGCACTTCTCACATCGGTGAACTTGGTTAAATTTACTAATTGGGTGTAGGGTGGTGAAAGGCTTCGTCATCGCAGTAAGAATGCAACTCATGCTGTATAAATGTAGGAAGTACAAGAGATTGAGGGTCATCCGTCGAGTATTAAGGATGGCGAGGCATCTAGCTAGGAGGGTATAGGTGAGCATGGTACTATTCTTGAGCGGTAGACAGCCCATACCGCCTACACAGTGGGCGGGCAAGACCTCCACAAGGCACACTTCGAGACACCCAGCCGCTGTGAGATTTTGGGCACAATGGGATCATCGGATCCAGGGCTGATGAGGGTTCTCCCTGTGAAAATACCGGAGCCGGTGTCACACTCCGAACTCTGCATGGCCCATATCGGCGTCGGGTTGCGTACGCAAATTATATGATCTATTATTTTATTCACCTGGTGCAAGAAATCTCATATCCTTTTCTATAATACACTATGTATATGATAAGTGCCAATCCCTAATATCGGGGTGTGCGACGAGGAGCCAGGCTCACAGCTCGGCTCCTCGAGAAATAATAGCGTTCACGCTCGCAAAGAACTCTTAAATAATATATTGACCTAGCTATATCCTCATCCCTCTCTTTAGAAATCTCGGCGGTTCACCTGACAAAAAAGCCAAGAAATTAAGAAAGGTAGACCAACCATCATCATTACCGGAATCTCGACGGTGATAAACAAACGAAAGAGTTCAATTTTAACCTTCCTCCTCATCAGATACACCCAACTGACCGATTTTAATACCAATGCTACTCAATGGCTCAATCTGTATAACACAGTAAGTTAAGGAGCATAAAAGAGACGCTCGGGCTTATCAAGGATGAGCCTGCGTATGACTTCCTCCTTGGTTTTGGTGCGGCAGGGTATGCATGGGAATCGAAGTGTTCTGTGCCGTCGGTGCAGCAGTCGGGGTCAATGGTACACGAGAACTGCCACTCCCACTTGCACTTGGAGCTGGAGGACGCGGGACAGGGGTTGATGGTGCCTCCACATACACATCTCCCGTGGTGCCGTCCATCCATGTAGGCCACGTCTCCATGTCCTTCTGCTTTTCTGCAAACTTGACCATGCTGACGGTCTCTGGGGGCTGTTGCGTCTGAAGTGCTCGGTTTTCAAGTGTTTGGAGGAACGGCTCAACTCCATGACTCCGACGGAACATGAGAGCGTTTCCGAGCATCAGGTCGAGGAACTTTTCTATGCTGGCTCGGTTCTCGTGTAGATGGACGAGAAGAATGAGGGTGACGCAAAAAACGGTCGCAAAGATGCCAACAACTGCAAAAGCTGGGGACTTGACCACAAAAAGCCGAAATTGCAGTCGTGACACCTTTCCCGTGATGGTGGCGTTCTTTGCCGGATAATAAGCTTGCAAAGAAACATAGTTGGCGAAAAAGGCCTGAAAAACGATCTTGAAAGAACTGAGCAGCTTCTCCTTATCAACAATTGTCTCGAGACTTGGATCATTAGAGGAATGGCCAATCACAAGACGTCCAAAGCTGTCCATTTCAAGGTAGGATTTTGGGTCAAACACCGAGTACATGTAAATCTCCTGTATCCAGGTTTTCGTAAAGCCAGGCCAGAACTGTTCTTGATCGTGCTGAGTAAAGTTAAGGACCTTGGCTGTAGATGGGTTGTCTGACAGAGAAACTTCAAGGGTGGCGTTTGACCGGTATAGCTTTGGCTTGCAGGTTATCAATGTGAGGTTCGTGAGGTGGAATCGTTCACTGGCGTTGTACGTGCCGGTAAACAGGCCGATTCTCATCCGGTCGGCCACTAGGCCACAGTCCACAACTGACCATGATTTTGCATATTTCAGCGTGGTGTTGAATAGGGTGAACCATTTGGAAACTCTGCAGCCGTCCGATTTGAAAGTGAGACTAACTTGGGAAGAGTTGTACTCATCTCCCCCATCCACATCGAGCCTAATAACGTCGGCGCGTACTAGGTCCTCTTCCGTTTGAGCGTTGCACTCAACTGTAGCCCAGTACGCCTCCGTATCAAAAGTGTAGTTTCCAGTGGCATTCTTCTCTGTTGGAAAGTAGGGCAAGAAGGAGTGTGTGTCTGTAGTCCAGGAATAATTCTGGGCTCCCCTCACGACAGTAGCGCTCACCATCTCCAGGGCTGGAACAGATGATGAGTAGCTGGCTCCTTTGCCATCATACCATCCTAACGACTCATCGAAGAACTTGTCGCGGTATAGGTCTGTTGTTGACTCTCGGGGTACTTGGGCGACGGCAAAGATGGCGGCTGAGAGACCACTTGCTGTCCAGAGGGCGACGCGTAGGAGCATACCTATGCCCAAGAGTACGTGGCCTTGTTTGATGGCTTTGAACCCGTTCAGGACCGGCCACTCCCCGTAGTCTAACAATAGGGTGCGTTTGGCGGTAGAGCGAGTCGGGACTCTTGATGGTGATGGAGTCGGCTGACGACCAAAGATGGAAAACAGTCTCTGTTTCCAGGCATCCCAAACCACCACGCTCGAACGTCGTGTCGCATTGGGTCTGTCCAGTTCCAGAGTCGGCTGGACCTTCTTCAGGGCCTCAAGCATAGCCGACCAAAGCGAAGAGTAAGCCGAGATGATCCAAGCCGGAACAGTCGCCCAAACAATTGACGAGCTCCAAATGGAAGCAGGATGAAACCCTTTCGAGTCAAACGAAGCATTGTCATTGTCTGGGACGGTAGCAAGACCATTATCACGCTCCGAGATGTGCCAAAGAGCGCAGATGACTGCTATCATGAGGAGCTGGACGAATAGCTGTAGAATCATGCCCCCAGATGTGAGAAGCAGGGGCGGTCTTTTGGTCGGGACGCGATGTCGCCATTTGGAGAAGCGGCGACTGAGATCGTTGAATTTCAGTCGAAGGGAGGTGACTCGGAGCCTGATCCAACTGCCGAAGGTGGCTATTGGATGGAGATAAGCACCTGTCAGTGACCCGAGGTTGCAGGAACACGTTGCATCGGTGTGTGGACTTACCAGAAGGAATGTACTTTTTCCAGTCAGTATTGTTCGCCATGGCGACAACTTCATTCTCTCAAATCTCTGCAATTGCAATTACCTTTCACCTCGAAAGAAGCGGCACATGCAACTCGTATATGACCTCTAGCCGAGTCCCTCATCAACGTGATGGTTTCCCGCCACATCCAAGGGTACCTGTTCAGCTGATATCCCCTGAGGGTGTAGAACCATCCAAAAGCGGCCATAGCTCCCAAGCCCAGTTTCCAGCCTCGTCGCAAATATTGGCGTTCTCGACTCACTTGAGCACCTCAGCCAATATTTCAGCCGCAGTGATTGCAACGCTGGCTTGCATAATCACCTTTTTAGTGGCGGGATCGAGAACGCGAGCTGGAAAGTTTGTAGTATGACGGGTTGCGTGAACATGCCGAGGTCCCGTGTATATTAATGTGCGCAATGTCCATCGTTTGATTGTGGTTGATCCGTTTGGACGCCAAATCGAGACTGCATCATGAAGACTCTCTACACTGTACTAGTCCTTGCTGGACATCTTTTTGAGGCTTCCGCTGAGACACTTCCGAGTCTCTCTTGCGCGGCAGGCTCGGAAGTTACCGCGCATCCAGCCTGCGACTCATTCCTAAGCTCCAACGATGACTGCGCTACAGTCTTGGACCGCCCCGGCAAAGAAGACTGCCTCTGCAACCAAGAGTACCTGGATTCTCTATTTGGGTAAGTGGTGTGTCTGCGACTCATGAATAGCCATTCTAATGCCCACAGCTGTGAGAATGAGCTCCGCCTCTGTTATCGCCGCGAAGATTTAGGCGTCAACTTTGACAGAGCTCGCCAATTATGGAACAGTCTCTGCGGTTCAGTCATCACCTTTGAACCAACCACCGCAGCGCCAAGTTCCTACGAGCCATATCCAGACGAGTTCTGTCTCGAACTGAAAAACAACTGCGCCGAGGCCAGGAAGCTGCTAGGCGAGTGCACTGATTATGATTCAGTAAAGGATGCGTCTAAGCTCAGCTCTTGTACTTGTCGGCCTACACTGCTGCGTGAGGCTTACTCGTGCGTTTATATCGGTAACACGACTTGTTTGGGGGAGGAGGCGACTCTTTCTAACGTTCCTGGGTACCAATGCGATAATTTCGAGTCTGTAATTGGAACAGGTCTGGTAAGTCTTCTGGAACCTTGCTGTAAGGTGTCTTGAGAGTATTGACGTGATGCATAGCCGGGATATAGTCCGGCCACCGAGACAGACTTCCCGACGCTGGATATAACAACGGCAATGACCGGTTCGAATTCAGAGTCGACAGCCACAGCGACGACCACCTCGGACAATGCTTCAGTGAAGGAGAGTCCCAGATTTGGTTTCGTGTTGATGGTTTCTCTCTGCAGCTTGTTTTTTATCTCTGTTCTTTAGTTGAGAATGTTGTTATGTGGGTGACTTGGTATGAATCTTGTAACGAAGATCTAATGGTGTGGAATGTAGGGTATGTCACAACTGCAGATTGAACATTGAGTCGTTGAAATGACTCAATGCAGTTTAATGGGATATGATCATTTTTAATTGCATAATTAACATGGTAAATCCTCCATCAAACAACTCCTTGAATGTCCTGATTGCTGCATACCTCAATGTGTCGACATGTTGAGTGGTAGGCTGACGATACCCTCGCTGACATGATTCACCAGGCAATCAATGCATCCACGATGAAAGCCTAACGAAGCTCTTACACGCGGTACTCGGTGAAAACTATCCGTCAACAAGCCTTTAAAATAAATCTTCTCTATGACTTCCCGGCATCATCAAGGCTCCTGGCCCGGTTGGCACCGGTATCTTGTGGGGTTCGACCTATCAGACACTAGCCTTGTTTCCTGCTCTCATTTCACTTTCCCGAACGAGTTCTTAGTCCAAGATGACTGCTCTCAGTCAACCTGCCTTTAGAGAAATAGTCTTCCACAAATACTCCACATATCGTATTCAAAACTCCGAATATTCGATTACTGGCCGATTTTTGCATGATAACATCCCGGCCCGGATGTTTGACGTCTATCCACTGGATGCAATGTTTGGCGCTGTTCGCTAGGTAAATATTTCCTCTTTGGGCCTTTTGCTAGCCAACTATAAACTTTGCTCTTCGCCCAGTATCTCTCCAGACTCTCAACTCATCCAGTATACACCATTGAACAATGACTCCTCATACACCTAATCGTGCGCTAGTCGCAAACCCTACCTCTTCTTTCTGGAATTCTGATCCTAAGAAACTCGATGACTATCGAAGCACACCTGAACTACCCTCCAAGGCCGACGTCGTGATTATCGGGTCCGGCCTCTCTGGTGTCGCTACTGCATACTTTCTTCTGAAGGACAACCCCAATCCTCCATCGATTGTTCTACTCGAGGCCAGAAAGATATGCTCTGGAGCTACTGGGCGCAATGGCGGACATGTCAAGCCTGACACGTACTCGGATATTCCCAAGTTCACCAAACTTTTCGGCGAGGAGGCGACAGCGGAACTTGCTGCCTTTGAGGCGTCGCATGTCTACGCCGTCAAGGACCTTGTGGGGAAGGAGAACCTGGATTGTGATTTTCACATTACGAGAGCTTTGGACGTCTTTCTAGATTCAGAGCATGCCGATGAAGTTCAGGCAACCTTCAAGAATCTCTCCCAGAATACGGCCGTCAATCTTACCGATGTAGCCTTTACTGGCCGAGATGATGCTGAGAGAGTGAGTAATCTCCATTTTCCCGCCCGCTTTATGCTTCGGGACACAGTTGACAATCGGCAATAGGTCTCTGGTGTCAAGAACGC
This sequence comes from Fusarium ambrosium, assembly GCA_003947045.1. Taxonomy (NCBI): domain Eukaryota; kingdom Fungi; phylum Ascomycota; class Sordariomycetes; order Hypocreales; family Nectriaceae; genus Fusarium; species Fusarium ambrosium. Next base: position 38,167 of record NIZV01000250.1, read on the forward strand.
CAAATGCTGCATATCGTATACGGCGGCTCATCTTTGGCCTTCTAAGCTGGTGCACCAACTGTTGGAAAAGCTAATCAAGAATGGGCTCAACATCCAAGCCCACACACCAGTTACATCAGTGTCATCAACCCAAGATTCAAGTGGCCTTTGGTCTGTCCACACGGCTCGCGGAACCATCAAGGCACCAAAGTTGGTTCACGCGACAAACGCATACACATCGCAGATCCTCCCCGAGTATGCGCGTGCCATCACTCCGGTTCGCGGCATTTGTAGTCATCTTGAGAGTCCCAAGGGCAAGAAAACTCCCCATCTTGTCAACACGTACGGTCTCCGATTCGACAAGTTGCATAATGACTACCTTATCCCTCGGGCAGATGGGAGCATCATTGTGGGTGGTGCGCGACAGGCGTTCTGGCATAAGAAGCATCGATGGTTTGATAATGTGCGGGATGACGAGTTGGTGAAGGAAGCAGTCCCTTATTTTGACAATTACATGCAACGCCATTTTAGGGGGTGGGAGAATAGTGAGATGAAGACCAAGAAGGTCTGGACTGGAAGTGAGTTGACCTTCTTAAAATTAAATGCATATCCCGCTCGTGATGACAGTATCACTGACCGTCACTTAGTTCTTGGTTACAGCTCAGACTTTATGCCTCACATCGGCCAAGTCCCAGAAAAACCTGGGCAATTCATCATGGCAGGTTTTACAGGTTACGGTATGCCCAAGATCCTCCTCTCAAGCAAGGGTATAGCTGCCATGGTGCGTGATGGTGCTACCTTTGAGGAGACGGGCTTGCCTAGTATCTTCAAGACGACCAAGGAGAGAAATGAAGCCAAGTCAAGCCCGCTGGAAGAATCTCTTGCACCTTTCTGGGGGGAAAGGTCAAAGTTATGACGAGACATGCAGTACACGAGGGCATAATATTAGAGGATGATTGTATCAGATTCTGAGAGTTGGTGATAAGAAGTTTAAAGACTCATACCCCTGTGCCAGATGCATGCACCAAATATGCCGTCAAAGACGAAGAATGGTTCAGATATCACTCTTGGAAATGATGCCAGTACAAGAGGAATCATCCGTTGACCATGTCAGAGTTTCGCCTGCGTGACCGAATCTCAGATTTGTAGTATTAAACAATCACAGGACATATCGTAGCTCGTAACCTTCTCCAACATCCACATCTCCCTCATATTTATTCGGGAATCTCGTCAAGTTGAAGCCCGACCCCTGATTGGATAGCTGAGTCAGAAGACAGTGGAAGAACGTAGGCCTAGATAGCCCATGGAAAAGGGTACGGGATATTATTTTATTCCTGTATTTATAGAGCCTCGCTCGAGACCTAGGAAATAGAGAAGTGCTAATCAAGTGCATGCAATCTGATGTATGTGTCTAGAATCCTTGCTCAAGTCATCCGTGTCTCCTTGACGCGTCGCCACATTTGGACGGAACATCATCATCATCGCCTTGACCTGTCATCCACCCAACCATCCTCTGCCATGTCGATACGGTGGGTTGCCACTCCCTCAAGGCCCAGCAAAATGCCTCCTTGCCCACTGGATCTTCCCGTCTGTCCTCCAAAGACCATCGCGACCAAATCATCTGACTGCTCCATGCCAACCACTCATCCAGTTGCCTCTTGGGAAGATTTCTGGGCAGGTATTCGTAGCGTGAGTAGAACTCTGCCATCCGACCTCTATAGACTTCAAATACTTGTTCCGACTCGACTGCCAGCCATCGGCGAGCATAGCTCCATTGAAGGGCCATGCTCTTCAGGTCGGGCAAGTGGTAATAGATGACGCGGAAGCTCAGCCACCCGACTCCTGGACCTGGTGCGAGCCAGCCGTTTTGCAGGGTCCTTTCAATTTCATTCTGAAGCTCAGCTTGTCGCTTCTCAATCTCCCTGAGTAGTTGGACTCCTCGCTTGGCTCTGGCTTGCATGCCGGCTAATCTAGGTGTGGCAATGTCCCGCAAAAAGGGTGCCGTGTCCTGGATACGTTGAAGTCTGCTTGACAGGTCGGCGCTCAACGCGGTCCTATTTGCATATCGAATAATTGTCGGTACGTAATCATTTAGTTGTTTAAAAAGATGGCAAAGCTTGTCTAGCTTGGCTGAATGCTCCATGATGTTGCCATAGGGAGGACCCTCAACCTCGTTCGTTTCGTTCAGGCGTCGCCCAACGATGACGTCGATAACATACTGGACTAAGAGATTCGCGGTCCCATTGTTTAGTTGAGCCTCGGCGTAGTCTGAAGGCCTTGGTATCTCTGGTGGTTATGTTAGCTCTTCGCCCGACACGATTGATTGGCATGAACCTTACTCGACGCGGTCGTTTCTGTGGTTGGAGTGCTCGTTGATGTGTGCTCTTGTTCAAGTCGAGAGCTGCGGGCTGCCATTACATCGCGCCAACCTTTGATAAAGCTCTCTGGTATGTCTTCAGGGATGCTTGTGTCAGCTAGAAGCCGGCGAGGAGACGGTGGTTCAACGGTCGGCAGGGAAATTGTTGTCGTAGTTGGAGCATGCAGTGCGTGGGCGCGAAGCCGATCAGAGCCCAGCTCCTCTGAACCATTTCTCTGCATCTCTTGCACGTACACCATGTTCCTCAGCATGACCAGATTCATGGCAACGATGTCATAATTGTACTCGACGCCGAGTCGACGATCTTCCCAAAGGTAGAAGGACCAAAACTTAGCCAAGGCGCGGGAAAGGAGCATACAAAAGTCGTCGGACGGAGATGGCCCGTCTGAAATGGGAATGGAACCAAGGTCGAAGCAAGTCTTGACGGTAACTACCTCGAGGTCATGCAAGAATTTCTTCTCGGGTACAAATACCCCAGCTGACGTAGTCAGCCAAGGTTCGTAGTCCGGAAACTCGGTTGAGTTGGAAAACCACTTGGATCGTAGTGGTATCTTCAAGTTGGGCCCAAACGAGGGATTGTGATCATGGGCGAAACCATCGACGGGGAGCATGCCAGGCTGGAGTCTCTGTTGCGAGAGACTAGCCTCGCCAAAAAGAACGACTCTTGGTATCGTTGCCAGCGCAATCTCGAGTTCGATGGCCCTCTCGTTCCAGTCTACAACACGAAACTCGGGGATTCGCAAGTCGGGGAAGAACATTCCACCGATGAGTGCAGCAATACAAGCGAAAATGAGCGGCCAGCCATCCAGGACTGAAGCTGTGGTCGGAGCAGGACTCTTGGAGATGTTACTCTTGTCGCGAGATGGGTTCTTGGACTCCGAGGGTTTGTTGGGGTTTGGAAGCTCTTCATAGGGACTGCTTTCCGTATTTCCGACGGTTGTGCGATGAGGAGACTCAAGTTTCTGGTATGCCTTTGTGTCAAACGTTTCGCTGGGCATCTTGTCATAGCTAGGCCTCTTGGAGACGGGCTTGGCTTGATGGTTGATGGATCGAGTAGGCTGATCCAACTGGTTGTGTTCCTCGGTGGTCCTTGCTGATGTGCTCCGTTGTCCACTCGTGCCATTTTCCTGTGTTCCAGGTGAGATGGTCGTACCGGATGTTGTTGAAGTCAAAGACCACCTTGAGTGGCATTGACCGTCTTGTGGGGACTCGCCCTCAAACTTAGTGTCGCTGGGCCGGGTAACGACATCATCGATAGCTGGAAACTGAGGAAGCAGATCTGCGGCGGGTGTAACCGTGTGGCAGAGTTCAGATACACCTTGGTGAACAAGGCAATGTCGCTTCCGTGGGGAGCCGCGGCTGTCGCTATTCGCGTCAACAGGATGTGGCCTCTTGGATGGGATAGAAGACGAAGGTGTATACGGGCTCTGATGGTGTTTGGAGCCGACCGATGCAGGGGGCTCTCGGGACTGGTCAATGTGGGATCGAAGAGAGCGGTCAATCTCTGTGATGATAGTGGCACTGGGACGTTGAGACGGTGGAATAATCGACCTCCTGGTTTTGCGAATGGGACGAGAAGAGCGACTCAATTGATGAGTGCGATCGAAGCGGCCGGTAGGGGGGTTGTCAGCCAGGGCCTCAGTTTGCGGAAGGCAACAACGAGAGGACCTTTGTGAGGGTCTGGGCATGACAGGCAACTGGCGGTGGGTCGAGCCTGAGAAGGAGTAAAGAGGTGGTGGTCGAGACTGGGAACGGCGAGCGTTTGGCTTGTCCGGCGAGGTCGGGGCCATGACTGCAACCTGAAGGCGGAATGGTAGAGTAATGGTAGATTGCTAAAGTGACAGTAGTCATGGTCAGCACGCTGTAGATCCAAGGTAAATGGGGAGGGAATAAAAGACTCCTACCTACCTAACAAGGCGTTAAACACACACGGAGAGTATCAACACTTGTGTGCCTTCAGCAACGATAGGCGATAAAAATATCGACTCTCCAGATGGTCAGCTGTTGATAGCAATCACAACCTGAAATGGAAAGATCCAAACCTTCCACTGATGAAGGGTGCTGCTACCTACCTATTGAGCGACGCAAGTATAGCGAGCACCAAAAACCAGGTACCTAGGTATGGACGCGGAGACGAGTCGGGGAAATGAGCAAGAGGGGACACACAAGGATACGGGGAGTGCAGACGGAACGCAATGAGCAAATTACAAGGTAAAAAAATCTGCCTGACGGGACATGAAGAAAGGAGGCGGACTGACTCCCAGTACGAGCAGTTGCGAACAAAGAAACGAAACAGTGTTGAGGCGTGTCACGTGCCAATCTGGGAGTGTCACATGAACAACCAGCGGCGGTTGGTTGGTTGGTTGGTGTTGAGGACAGAACCACGATAACAAAGTGTCAGTAAAAGTCAAGATATGCATCAATAACCCTTCTAATAGATAATGTCACAATTTCAATCGTCTTGGGGTGTTTGCCTTGGCTGGATTCCTTCCTTCTCTCTCAACCCAATTCCAAGGTAGCCCGCCCGGCAACATCACATCCGCAGCTGTGCATAAGTGGCTGAGCAATCATTTTTTAGAGGGAGTGGGAGTGGGAGTGGGAGTGGGAGTACCGCCAGGAGACCAACGCCTTGCGGCCTAAGAAATATGCCTTGAGGCTAGAAGAGATGAATTTCTTTTGATTAGGAACTTTGTGTCATTGACTCTCCCTCCATGCCTACCTATGTACGCCAAGTCTCTGGTCAGATGCCCTGAAACCTTGGCTTGGGCCCCGCCAGGTCTTGCCAGCCCCCGGGATACCTGCCCGGTCACCATGCCACCCACAATCTAGATGTCAGAGGCCTCTGGGAGCCATCTTGTTACAATTTCCACATTAAATATCAGACACCAGGGCCCTACCTTGCTTGGATCTTTCATCGACACTCTTCAATACACCTTCAGTACCACACATCGCACCACGTTCCCCTCTTGTGTACACCCGTCCACCAACATGATCAACCTTAAACTCATCCTGGCCATGGCAGCATCTGCTCTTCTCGGTGCCCTTGCCATGACTGGTTGGCGCTCAGTCTACGGCAAGCAGGGCATCAAGCCTACAGAGAAGCCCAGCGAGCACATTGTCAACATTTGCCAACTCCACCACCGTCTCCTCGCAGCATATCCGACCCAGAAACCTACCACCTTCTTCCAACATCTCGGTCTAGACCACAGCGAGGCGCCGTTCACTGACCCGCGCTGGCTCATGCCCGGAGAGGCTGCCTACGACAAGGCGCACGATGCGATCAACAAGAAGTGGGCAGAGCGGGAGCAGCGGCTCCTCAACAGCGCGCGCGAATCAGAGGAAGAACAGGCCCTGTATAGCAGAGTGGCGGAGGCGATGCAGGACCACCAACTCATGGCGGTGTACATGGATCAGTTCATGCCCGAGTTGGTCAAGAGTCAGGGGGGATTCAAGTGGCTGAAGAAGACTTGCGGAAAGGATTGGAAGGAGGAGAACTAGTGACATTTACTACATGGGGGCAGGCAGGAGTTCGTCTCAGCTCAGCCCGCCACTTGATCCGCGGTGGCCGAGTTAACTTAATCTGCCTCTCAGAAGTGGGAAGCTAGGATATGGGTGTCGGAGACTGAAACGTCAGAAAGGAGTGTGGGAGACGGAAATGCATGTTTAGTTCAGAACCAACATGCAATGAAATATCCCTAACCTGACGTGTCCAGGCTCGGTCTTGGTTCAACCCCTCATAACCAATACCCCTTGTTAGCCTGTCTTCTTGCGCACCTAGATTGCCAATTTCATCATGCCGTTTCCGCCTCACGAAGGGGGCTTCCTACTGTCCCTGATTTAGAGACCGGCGTGGGGCGGTGAAATAGAGGCTCGCATTACGTTCGTATTCTCCGTATTCCTGTTTGGTGTGCATCTTCCTATTGTTCCTCTATTCACAACATCATAGTCCCACTTTTTGGGACTTGTCATTTTCCTTCTTCTCTCTGATAGGCTCGCAACCTGAAGTATTGGAAGACACTTGGCAGCTGAACCAGGGTCATTTTCAGCCGCGTCTGGCGCTTGTAGACCCAGTCGCTTAGCGATGTCCAATAAGGGCGGACATGGCTGCCGCCCAGATCAAGAGTTGAGTTATGTGCGCTCGTCAACCTGCATCCTACTGTACTCAGCCATGGTTGCACGGAAAGATCGCCGGAGCGTTATCTCCATAAGGTAAGCGCCGAATTGATGGCAAGTAGCCCAGGGCATACGTACGTACGTACAGTTGAGTGGCGCCGCCCTGTAATGAGCCAAGTGTTCTACCCTCTTGGCTCTGCTTAGCAACAACCGTGTTTAGGAACTGAGACTCCCCGTTGCCGTACGGAGGGCCAGCTCCTCTCAGGGGCTTCTTATTAGCTCTGCATCTCCCTTTGGCCAACATTTCTTCAACCATTCTCTTGCAACCCATCCTCACCAGTTACTTCTCAGCACCTTGTTAATAATTCAACATGTGTTTCGGCCGTCTTTGGCCTTGGGGTGGAAGATCCCCAGCATCTTCCAAGCCCCAAAAGCCGAAGCGTAAAACGAAGCGCGACAAGAAGGCCAAGAACTTTAACACACCTCGGGCCAAACACGGATCAAGCAGCCATGGCAACTCCAACTCTGACGATGAAGGCACAATCCCCACTGAGCGCCAAATTGATGGTCCTTTCCAGGGCCTGACCAACGGATTCCGAGATGTTGGAATCTTCCTCAATCAATTCCTCTCGAACCCATGGGTATGCTACATGATACCGTGGGTACTTGTTGCATATGCTACCCTTCAGGTCTCCAAATTGGTTGAGTCGCCCGCCCCAGGAAGCAGCTTTTTGAATAATATTATGGCGGTAGGCATGGCTCAGCCAGTAGTGGCATGGCCCATGGCCATCATCGCGTTTATCCAATCTGTCCCAGCGATTTTGAATTGGTGGACTGCCGACGAAAAGAACAAGACAACATCTACAGTCCCTCAAGTCCGGCTCCTTTCGCCCATCTCTACCGAGGAGGCATTTGTTATCCCAGAATATCTCACGAAGGTCGAGTCATCCATAACCCGGTTGAATATCATGGATGAAAACTCCCGACTATCTCTGGCCTTAGAAGACTCATTTCGACGAGCCATGGACGAGGCCGAGCTCTTCAAGGAAATCAACGATGGTTTGATGACTGACATCGAGTTGAGATTCGCTGGGCACCATGATCAGCTGGCCCAAATTCATGTCGATATCGAAAGGGCCATTATCGACATTGCCGATCGCAACGAGACAAAGACGTCTTTTTGGCTTGGATGGTTCACCACAGGTCAGCCCTACACCAGAGCCAGGCGCCACCACAGCACCCTTTTGTCGATCACCAAGGACATGATGAAGGCCAGCGAATCTGAGATGGACCGACTAGAACAATACCGCGACGAACTGGATAAATTTAAAACTCATGACGAGCATCACGGAGCCATATGCGGACTCCGCTCCCGGACACTCAAGTTTGTTTCTAGATGGACAAAGGAAACCAAGGACATTCGAGCCGAAGTCAAAGTCATGTGCAACTCCGCCAGGCACTCCAAGAAGAAATTGGGCGTGGTAGTCGATGCTCTGAAGAATGTATGTATTACCCAGTCTCGTCATCTCTCAGCGGAAACTGACGTTGCGTAGCATCTGGTCAGCGTCGACGCTGTGCGCAAAGGTCTCTCCGCACTGCAGCATGATCGAGCCGAAACCTGGGAAGCGGCCCTTCTCAGCTATTGCAAGTCATTGCTGGAAGCGATGCAGACACTGGCCAAGTTTGGGAACGCGTGAAGGTCTCTAGCTGCGCGTTTCTTCTGTGCGTAGCTGTTTGCGCCCATCTTGTGTCAATCCTGACGCCGAAGCCCACGCTGTTTCTTTTCGGTAGTCACTAGTTTTCATTCCCCTCCCCCCCCCCTCCGTTGGGCTGGAATTTGTCCATTTTGTCTTTCCTCCACTCTTGGGGGTATCAAATAGTGATGCCTCCCACCACCACTCTTTTCACCCACCCCTTTCCAGACACATTCCTTTATTAAGTACGTACGTTCTTTCATCCGGTGTATGACCTCGTGTCACTGAAAAAAAAAAAACTAAACATATTCTTTCGGTTCAACATACTCTACCTCTCTTACTCTTAATAAAACTCTCCTGGTTGGCAATAGTCGCTCCCCTTGTTTCGCTGTGTGTGAACGGCTCCTCAATCTCGTAACCCCTATCGTTTCTTTGGCCTGGCTCTCTCACAAACAGCCTGACCTGCATTGACCGGTAAAGGGAACCTGACAGTCCAAGATTAAGAAACGCCAGCTATGCCGGCAATCCGAAGCTGAATACGAAGACGTCGTGGACCTAGCCCAATGGATCACCGGCTCCGATACAGCCGACTACGAACTTGCCAGCGGCTTCCCCATGCATGCTTACACAGATAGTGTGACTTGTTCAACAACGAGTATGGATACCTCGCTGTGGACCCCAATGAAGACATTTTTTTCCCCATCACGTGCGCTTTCAAAAAAGGGTACCTACCTATGCCAAGATGTTTCTCGCCAAGAATTTTGACAAGGGCATCGAATGTCTCACCCACACCGTCACCAGCGGTGAGGTTATAGATTGCATGGTCACGTGAGTAGTACAGGGTGAGTAAGAGGAAAGGTTATGAAGAGTACGACGGCCAAGATTACTTGCTCCCCGATGATTGGTGGGAATGGAAGTAAATGCCAATGTTGTCTGTTGAAAAGATGTGGCGAGGAATGGGGGTGATCAGTGCTTTCAAACATGGAGGGACCAACACACTTGCAGCAAATGTACATGATTAATTTCGCTTAGTTCAAAGAATCAGAATGAAGGAGACATTCTTCTTTGAGGCTTGATGAAAAAGCCAAGAATTGGAATGTTGACCAGGAACGGGTGGCGTCAGCAGTACCGGCATGGCGTTCTCGGTCGGGTAGTTATAGACCGAACTTACCCTACTGGGCTTTTAGGAATAACTTCGGCAATCAGAGTTTTTTTCAGCCCTGGCCGTGACAGCCCGTGACAAGGTCGTATTGTGGCCTGTTCAACTTTGAAGACTCCATCAAGATTTCGTCTGCCTCGCTTGGATATGAGAGATCCAAGCGACATGCCACTCTCCCCCCCCAAAAATGAAAGGCTCATCCACTCTGACGAAAAACCCCTGTACATCATGCAATTACGAACAGCCTGATCTGAGCAACAGCCCTCCGATGCGACTCTGTTCCTGGGGCCCCTGAATCCGATGGAAAGGTTCTTATCTGGGTCTTACGGATCCGGTTGCCAGGAGCATCTTAACTCTAACAGGTCCCTCCCCCCTCGCCACGTGTCGAATCTTGGACCTTGTCTCCGATTGCGCAACGACGGTTGGGGGTCTATTGCTTTTTTTGAGGCTCCACGATGACATCCAGGGGGTTAAGAGTTTGGCGTGCGTGAACGAACCAACAAAATTGCCTCAAAACGTGATCCGAACCGGCCGAAAACCCACCAGTTCGTGGCGTTCGATAAGTCGGGATTAGACCCGGAATTGTGTAATAGCGCGTCTCACGAGGCGCTAACACTGCTTCCACAGGCGTCGAGAACGATTTTAGTGGGCGGGTATCGAACTGCATCTGACTCGCATTGGCAGGTGGTCGACAACGCTAGCAAGGGGACGGAAACCAAACCGTGCGCAGGAGACGCCGATAATGTCCGGGCGTTGGTCTTGGATGGGATGACTTTTTTTTTCGAGGTCTGAGGGTTTGTTGAAAATTGGGTCATGCCTTGCTATTCTTAACTCGTGGCCCCAGTTGGGATGACCTTTGACTGACGCGTGTTGTGTAAGAAAATCTGGGTCTCAAAATCCCCAGCTTCCCCCTTGCTCCCATGCCCCAAGGTTTTGCGTCCCGTTTTTCAAAAGTTGGTGCAGCTTGTGAGGTTGCATTCTGTCGTTAGTCAACATGTCGAACCTCGACACTGAGATGTGGGCGTGGTACGCCTTGACCCTGGTGGTGGTTCTCTCGAGAATGTGAGTTGTTTTTTACTTTTTTTGACAGTTCGCTTCTGGATCTAACGCGTATCTAGGATCTCGAGGAGAATGCTACTGGGATCATGGAAGAATATGTTGGCTGATGATTACCTCATGGTTTTCACGATGGTAACCACCAACAAAGATGATCCATTTTTGCTATCAAGCTAACAATTTTTAGGTCACGTACACAATATTGTTGGTCATTGTCAAGGTCTTGACATATACGCCAACCAACCTCATCCCGCCCGGAGAAAAGGTTGATCTCAATGACAAAGAGAACATTGCAGACAGGCAATATGGATCAAAGCTTGTCTTGGTCACGGAGCAGATGCAGATGTTTACGCTTTGGGGTGTAAAGGGCTGTCTCTTATTCATGTACGGCCGATTAACGTGAGTATTTCCCCTTTCTAACAGTTGACACAATACTGATGCTGCAATAGAATGAGTTTACGACAAAACTTCTTGGTCAAGATCGTTGCGGGATACGTCGTCTTGGGCTTCGTCGTGATGCAAATCCTATGGTTTGCCGCATGGTGTCGACCTTTCAGCCACTACTGGCAAGTTCCGCCAGAAGATTGTAAGAAAAAACATTCGATGTTTGCCACTATTGCATGTTTCAACTCATTAACTTTGGATCTAGTAAACTGCTCAGCGGAGACAAATCACATGATTACAAACGCCGTCATGAACATCTCTTCGGACATAATGATTATCGCTCTTCCGATGCCGGTGTTTTTGCAGTCGCAGCTTGCCATTAAGAGAAAGGTTGTTTTGTGTGCTGTTTTTGCGCTCGGAATTTTCACGGCAAGTGTTTCGGCAATTCGAAGTCTGAAGTTAACTATTCTAACTTTATTGTTTAGATCCTGGCAGCTGCTCTTAGCAAGTATTACAGTCTCGGAGATCCATACGGCACGGAGTGGACTTACTGGTACATCCGCGAAGTCTCGACAGCCATCATCACCGCCAACCTTCCCCTCACATGGACACTTCTTCAACGCGTTTTCAGACTGGGCTCTTGGGCATCCAGATATGGAAAATCATCAGGCCAGCGCACTGGCGAGGCTACTTCTCGCTTTAGATCGACATACGGAAACCTCACCAGCGTCACACGCGAAGAACGAAGAACGAGAGTTGGAACAACCCACGAGCCAGGCCTCAGCATCTCAGAGAGTCAAGAACAGATCAATAGTGGAGACAGCATTCCGCTCAAGATTTATCAGAAGAACGAAGTTATCGTTACGACGAATGAAGTGGAAACTGGTCGACGTGTTTCTTCACCGACAGAAACGCAGGCTGGACTCGATAGGGCGGCGTTTGGGGAGGAGCATGGTCAGGCGAGCAGCACTAATGGTGATAAGCCTGCGAGTGAGATTGAGCTTGGTGTTGTTACAAAAGCATATCACGGAGTCTAAAATGGACTGATCTAGACGAATAATTCCCTAATTAATGCCAACTTCTTCTAATTCATGATGTTGTCCTTTAATCATTGGAGCCTTTCGTTGAAACAGGGAAAGTCGATCGGCTGAGCAATCCCCCTAAAGTTCTCAGACTTTGCCCTGATAACCGCATTGCGTCTTTCGAGTTAAACTTGAAACATGCGACTGTGAGAATTATATTCAGAAAATTGAATCATTTTTCATCACTGGCTTTTTTAACATTGAGACATATTTCCGTCGGGACGGCATGTGTCCGCTGGATCTCTAGGGTAGGTAAGATGAGACCATGGTAAACATAGCCCCCTTGAAGACGCCAAGAAGTCTTCTTTGATTGTTTCTGTCGAGTCACGTCAAATAATCATAAAGAACACAAAAAATCCGATCCGGGTATTGTTTTTTCAAACTTTGTGTTGGCTGAAAGCGGCTTTTGGCTATGGATTATGAGTAACGTCGAGCGAGGTGCACCCATGAGCGAACTCCTTGGAGTCGACATAGAGTTCAAAGATTAATAGATCTACAAAGAAGATAGTTTTAGTGAGTTAATAATAAGTAAATCTGTCATTCCTAGGCGTTGACCCTTACGTGCCACGAAAGGTAGGTAGTGAAAAAGTGCTTGGTTAGGTAATCAACAACCTGTCGGCTTCCCCCCATGAGAAATCCTAGCCTCGAAAAGACTTGATGCCTCAATGATGTGAGATTCAAGAGAGTCAATCAGTTTGTTAATAAAAGGATTCAGTCATGAAACACGCTCATGGTCTAGCTCTGGAGACAGGGTAATCAAGCACCTCGATCTTAGGTGTCACCCTCCGTTGGGTTGCTCAGAGGCCTCCCCTCACCGTCCCTTCAAGCCCTTCACCAAGCATCTGGGTAAGCTGGAGAAAAGACCGGACAGGGAATGACGATCTTTTCTTTTAAAAGAAATGAGACCGATAGAGTTTGGGAATCTGGAGAGACGAATCAATCTGGCCGAATTTGCCGTTCGGGTGTCGGCAGTCATTGGTGCGGATCGTGGATGCAACCTCAAAGATCTGCATTCATCGATCACGAGTGCGGGTGACAGGCTAGCTAGACAGTTAAGGTTAAGGGCTAGACTGTTCAGGAATAGTTCAATTGCGCGTGCTCAAGAGACTTTGTGAATCAATTCTATCGCCCTCATCAAGCACGGCTTGAACGCGATGGCATTAGATTAGAGATACGACAGTCGTCTGTCCATTTCGATTGCATGATACTATAACTCTAGCCTGACTCTCAAGAAGCCCCGAATAAAATATCTGCATTTAAAAGTTTCATGATGAAAGCCGAACTTGCCGTGACAAACACACCATACCGCGTGGCGGTGTACGCAAGAGGAGCCAGTCCTGCAACGGACTCACAACCTCCGATTGGCCACCTACTCCTCTTTGTGCTATATCCGAAGCTAACATTTGATACGAGGGCAATTATTAAGGACTTTGAGTTTCACGGAAAAAAACGAATTAAACACCTATAGCGCGAGACATTATGGACCACTTGATTGGAGGAGAAACAAACATCCTAGTCTCAATGTTACATGCCAAAATCGGACCACGGGGTTTTAGGTCCGTGGGTTAGAGTATTTAAAAGGACGTGGTTTCTCGTTGAAACGGATGGTCTTTTGGATTGATAGAAGCCGAATCTATACGGAACGACAAGATGGTGGCTTTTCGGTTCTTGGCATTTCTTTCTTACTGCTCTCTGGCCCTTTCGGCCTTGACCTATCGAGGTGTCGACTGGTCTTCCCTACTCCTCGAGGAGGCAAAGGGAATCAAGTACACCAGCGGCGGCTCATCTCAATCCCTCGAAAAGATCCTCTCCGCTAATGGAGTCAACTCGGTCCGACAGCGCGTCTGGGTGAACCCTTCCAACGGCGACTATAACCTCGACTATAACCTCAAGCTTGCCAAGCGTGCCAAGGCTGCTGGCTTGAGTGTTTACCTTACGTTGCATTTTAGCGATACTTGGGCTGATCCGGCTAACCAGAAGATTCCTTCTGGGTGGCCTACTGGTATTGATGATCTTGCTTGGAGGCTGTACAACTATACTCTTCAAGTCTCTAACGCTTTTCAATCTGCTGGCGTTCAGCCCTCCATTATCTCCATCGGCAATGAGATTACTGCTGGTCTTCTCTTCTCCACCGGATCGACCAAGTCCTTCTACAACGTCGGTCGACTCCTCAACTCTGCCGCCTACGGTATCAAGGATTCTTCTCTCAGCCCCAAGCCAAAGATCATGATTCACCTCGATAAGGGCTGGGACTGGGGTACCCAAGAGTACTTTTACACCAACGTCCTCAACGCTGGAGCCCTGAAGCTTGCCGACTTTGACATGATGGGTGTCTCTTACTACCCTTTCTACGGAGCCGGCGCTACCTTCTCCGCTCTCGAGACATCGTTGAAGAACATGGCTAGCAAGTGGAGCAAGGAAATTGTCGTCGCCGAACTCAACTGGCCCACTTCTTGTCCCTCGCCTGCCCAGGCTTTCCCTAGCGATATGCGCAACATTCCTTTCTCCGCCGATGGTCAGACTCAGTTTATTGAAAAGGTGGCTAGCATTGTTAGCAATGTTAATCGTGGAAGGGGACTGTACTATTGGGAGCCTGCTTGGATGAATAACCAGGCTCTTGGATCGTCGTGCAGCTCGAATACCCTGTTTTCGTGGCCTGGTACGGCGCTTTCTAGTCTTTCTGTTTTTAAGAAGATTTAGAGAAGCTGGAAAAGGAGAGGGAACGGGTTTCTTCTCATTTGTACATAAAAATGGTTGTACATATAGTTAGTTCATGCTACATCAATCCAGTTCAAGCGTGAAGTTCCCAAGAGTTGCAACAAAGAGCCCAATCTGAGGTGCCTTGGAATTACCTACAACAACCGCTGTCAATCTAGTCATCATCATCGTCGGTCTCGGTCTCGGTCTCCTCATTGTCAGACAATCCAGACTCCCCTATAAGCGCCTCGTCATCACGATCCGACTCATCATCGTCCTGGCCACCGTGTTCGCTCTCCTCATCCTCTGAATCAATAAAAAAGGTGCATAGTCTGAAAGTGTGGCCTGCTTCGTGCACCTCGTTTCGATGAGGGAAGCACTTGAAGCAGAACAAGACTCTGTCTGGACAGTCTCGACATAAATGCCACTGCCCGGAACTCGGCTATGGATACGAGACTTTTTAGTAACCATATGAGGAAATCAAACTCGGCGACTTACTAGGAGGCAGCTTTCACATGTTGTGTTGATATAATCCACTGGCGTTGTAGTGTGGAATGAAGGATCCCAGACTTGCTTGACACCATCTGGGCCAATACGCTCTCTCTTGTCCTCAGGAGGCTCCAAAATCTCGAGTGAATTCTCATATAACAAAGGGTCTACTAGATTAGCGAGTTTCCGGGCTGACCACTGGCCGTCATAGCTCACGGGCCAGACATCAGCTCCGTATTCTTTCACGAGAAGGTTGAGCATCTCGACGTTAGCATATTGGAACCTGCATGCATACATGAGAGGTGTCCATCCATCTGTATCCCTTAGGTTGATGTCAAAACCTTTGGGAGCCGCCTTGAGAATTTCCCTGGCAAACCTTGTAGAATTTTGGGCGCCTGCTACAAGGTGTAAAGGAGTTCGCCCGTAGTTGTCTGGAGTATATAGATCAGCGCCAGCTTTGACAAGGTACCGAATCTTCTTGTGTCCAAGGTCAGGATCTCCATCAGCAGCAAAGTAGTGGATGACGCGCCGACCCTCGTTATCCGCCGCGTTGACGACTGCTCCGTAACGGAGGAGATACCGCACCCTCTTCATATCGCGGCGTCTACTCAAAGCGATGATGGGAGTGTCTCCGGAGTTGGTGGACAGGTCGATGTTCACACGAGGGTGGCCCACAAGATACCTGAAAACAGAGCGGTGGGAGGTCATGTTGTTCTTTTCGGAGATGATGCCGCATAAGAGAGTTTCTTCGGCAGGCAAAGGACCAGGAGCATTCAGATCTGCTCCAGCGTCTGCGAGCATCTGCACCATCTCGAGGTAGACTTTGCCATCAACGACATTTTCTTGGTGGCAGGCTATGTGCAAAAGGCTTCCGAGGTGTGGGATGTGAATATCTGCCCTGGCTCCTCTGGTGATGAGGTATCTCATCACAGCGACGTTCCCCTCCTTGGTAGCAACAGCCAGCGGCGTCAGACCTTGAGAATTTAGAGAATTGACTTTGGAACCTGAGTCGATAAGTAGCTTGACGAGTTGCACTGGGGTATATTGCTTCAACCAGTGCAGTGCAGTGTTCTTGTTTTCATCAGAGTAATTGACACATGTCCCGTGTTCGAGACAGAGCTTCATGAAACTGAGCAGTCTTGGAACCTTTCTTTCAGGAAATGGCTCTGAAAACTGCCATAAAATGTGTTTTGGGTCATGGAACTCGCCCAGGCTGGCTCCAGCTTCAAGGATGAGCCTCGCACAGTCAAAGTGGCGGTTCTCGACGGCGAAAAAGAGAGCAGAAAAGGAACGGGGTCGACGCCAGGGTGTGAAATCCACGTCGAGATCTGCTTTGGGATTCTCATGGGATAATAAGACCTTGATGGTGTCGGCGTGTCCCCACAAGGCGGCCATCATCAAGACAGTGCCAAAGTCGTGAGTCATTGCGTTGATATCTGCGCCGTGCTCAAGAAAAAGTGAAATAAATTCGGGAGAGTCGTACGAAGCGTGAAGAGCAGTCCAATCGTTGTCACATCTGCAGTTGATATCTGCGCCCTTACTGAGGAGAAGCTTTGCCTTTTCAATGTCTGTCCCCAGATAAGCTGCGGCGATCAGAGGAGATTGAGTCCCCTCAGGGGCATAGTTGACTGAAGCCCCTTTCTCAATGAGAAACTCTATCACGTCGATGGGACAGTCCCGGACGGCGTTTGACAAGGGCGTCCTGAGCTCGAGGCGTTCGCGCGGATCGAAAGAGTCGAGCTTGGCGCCGTGGTCAATCAAGAGATTGATCATCTCTTTGCTCTTGGAACCCAAGGCGCGAATGAGAAGCATGGCCCTTTTCGTGGAAGACTCGTTCGGGTCTGCCCCGTGCTCGAGAAGCAAACGACACGTCTCAATCATCTGAACTTTGTCGCAGCAAATGTAGAGAGGGGGGCCGTTGCTTGAGGGAGTACGTGCATCTGCGCCATGTTCCAAAAGTACACGGATGCACTCTCTACCGTTGAGATTCGCTGCAAAAATGATGGGGGGAAGTAGATCGCCCTCGGTGTCACTAGACTTGACGTCGGCCCCGGCTTTGAGAAGCAGGTTGAGCACTTGATATTCCCCTGAATGAATAGCAGTGTGTACAGCTGAGTAGTTGTCATTGTCTTTGTCGTTGATGTCGGCGCCATGATCGAGGAGGAATTGCACCATCTCTGGTTGACCTAACTGAGTAGCTAGGAGCAAGGGGGTCCTGCCGTTGGTGTCCCGCACAGTCAGGTCGGCTCCTGAGGTTACCAAGATCTTGGCCACATCATAACGGCCCCAGAAAATGGCTACTTGCAGAGCTGTGTAGCGAAATTGGTCGTTTCTTTCGTTCAAGTCGTAACCAGACCCGCACAAAACCGAGACCAGGGGTTCAAGTCCAGCAGATGCGGCGCGGAAAAGGATATTCTCGGGCCAAGGAAAGGTCCGGGGTGATTCAACCTTGTTCAGAAGCTGTGTCATTGTCTGCCCGTTTCCAGGCGATGCAGCCCAAAAGATAGCATCTCTTAGCCCCGACTCCTGAACCTCATCAACTTCGTTCAAGAGTCTACCAACGACATCTGCATGGCTGTTCCGCGCTGCTTCTGTGATTGCCAACCAAACATCTTCCTGAAACCACTTCGAGTCCTTGTTGTCGGCGATTAGTTTACAAACAATGTCTTGCCATCCTAGCGCGGCAGCGATGGGCAACGTATTGAGGTAACTTCGCTGGATGCGAGTGAAAGGGGTTGAAAGTAGGTAATATGCCTCGCACCAATCCCGACCAGTTTTGATGTCGGTGAGGTAGCTACATGCCAGTTCGGTAAGTGGCGAGCTCTCGGCGCGTTGAGGATCGTTGCCGAGTCGATAGTGCTCAGGCCAGAATTGAACAGCATAATATAGAAGATCGTCTCGAGGGATTATGAGAGGACAACTGAAGAAGCTTGTGTCATGATTTTCAACTCGGAATCTGGAATACTTCTTTTGTACTTCATGGTTCGAGAGGTATTTCAAGCATGCATTCGTGAGATGGCAGTGGCTAGCTGGTGGTTCTTCATCCTCGGTTTCATCGCCTAGTGGAAGAGCTGCAGAATAAAACGAGGGGTGGGAGAACTTGACTTCTCGATTTTCGATGACGATGACTCCACAGAGGATTCTTGAAAGATCTTGGGCAAGTTGTTTGTGATCTAAGTCCTGGAGTGTGTCCTCGGGTGACAGCGTCGTCGCAACAATTGCGTGACTCAGAGCCTCGATTGTCAATGGTTGTATGGCATACTTGACCCATAGACAGGCCTCGTTTGCTAGTTCTTGCTTTTCATTGGAGTGGCTTTCGATGAAAACGCGAACGACATTCTCGGGCGTCACTGGGCGAAGCCTTCTGATATCCTCGCTGATGGATTCGATGGGTGCCCCTCGCTTGTGGTGACTGAGCCATTGGACGATTCTATGGCCAAGATGAGGCGCGTCAGAACACTCATCCATGATCTCCTTGAGCTGTGATTCAATTTGCTTCAGAACTGGCCGCTTCTTGAGCAAATCTTCAAGGGCCAGTTCAAGCTCAGGGTGCTCAAGGCCCCTCTCCTCAGCTGCATATCCCCTTGGCCCCGTGGGACAGTCTTGCATGGACAAGACTTGAGATTCAGGGATGAACTTCTTGATCGAACTGTCGGGACCACTCGTCGTGATGACGATACGGTAGTTCCACTCATTGTGGCCAAACTGCTCCTTGACTTTGGTTAGGAACCACGTCCTCTCCTCTTCAACACATTCATCGAAACAGCTCAAGAAGATGGCACAGGTGGTGATGGACGGAGACTGTCTGATCAAAGTGAATAGTTGAAAAAGGTCAGGTAATGACCAGCGGTGATGGTATCCCAGATTTTCGAGGACGGTGCCGATGACTGGACTGTCGTGGCTCTTCTGCCAATTGTGCCACGCCATGTCGTTGATGAAGGAGATTAGCATGGATCTGATGTTGTTGTAGCGGTTGTCATGTTTGTTGAACTCGAAGTAAAAGGCAGAGGCTCCGTAATTCTTTCCCCAGTGATCTAGGTATTCGTACTCGTACTTGGTGTATATGTGCTGGGTGAGCATCGCGGTCCGTTTTGGATCTCCAGGAATACCTTCAAGATACAGTGTACATGGTCCCATCATGCCGTTAAAGGCTTTGTATGCCTCTTGGCTGGTGAGCCAGTTGAGGAAGGGGAGTTGTCGGTCCTCGAGGACAGTTGGATCCATGTGTACCTTTGGTAGCCTCGTTGGAGGGGCCATAGATAGGAGAACGGTTTGCAAGTGAATTAGACTAGGATTCACCTTGAGAGCTAGATACTTTGTCAGTACCTGATCAGGCGCTTGTCAAAAGGGTTTAACATACGGTACATGTCGGAAGAAAAGCGTTCTTTAAGAACATAAACCCAACTCTCATCCTCATCCGTTCCCCATTCGCTTCTGACGAGATCGGCGTGGCTTAGGGCCTGTTGAGGAAAGACACCGAGTGCAGCAAACGTGGTGTGCATGGTTACTGTGTATCGACTGAATGGTGATGCCGATGCAGTTGGGAGCTCCATAAGTGTTGAAGAGGAGGTTGCGGTGCTGTCTGTATTGTCGAGAGCGTCAAGGTGAAAGACATTGATGCTGACCAAGCGGGAGAATAATTCGGTATCGAGGAACTGGAGGTTGATCTTGTCCACTTGCCGGGCAAGATTTCTAATCTTTCCGATGATCCCATTTTTGATATCTGGGCCCGGAAGGCATATCAAGTTGTGTAGCTCGTCCTCGAGAGTCTCGATGGACTCTGCTTGGTGAGGACATCCGAGAAAGATCTGCGAGGGGGTGAATTAGTGTCCGAGAGATGGAAAATCAAGGCTTATATCGTACGATTGTCGTGGAGAGGGTCGCAATTCGCCTATGGGCTTCTCTCATGTACTCCCAGGTTGCTTCATCTTCGTAGTCTTCAGCGAGAGTAGCTTCAGCAGCTTCAATGAGAACCTTGAAAAGCGTGAGCTAT
Organism: Fusarium ambrosium; assembly: GCA_003947045.1. Lineage (NCBI taxonomy): Eukaryota > Fungi > Ascomycota > Sordariomycetes > Hypocreales > Nectriaceae > Fusarium > Fusarium ambrosium. The sequence goes on from NIZV01000250.1 coordinate 58,190, forward strand.
ATGTATAAAAAAGAAGAGAAAAAGAACTACCAACTTGCTTGACAATAGTACCTCCAATATCGTGACAAACCCATATAATAGGCCTATCCACTTCTGTCTATAACAATATTAGCCAGCTGATGTAACCCCCGTAGGAGAGATATCCCACATCTGAGAGCTTTCGTCTGTATTCACTATACAGACGCAGAAAATTTCTAGCCTCGGCTTTGATCCCATCTTCCTGGAACACTCTTGCTGATTCATCAGTAGCATAGAGGTAATCCAATTGTCGAACTGAAAGATGCTCAAATAGTCGCTGGCCGACCAACTGATCTCCCTTCTGTATTGTCCATACCGTGTTATGATCATCGCGGAGGCCGTGGACGGTGATTACACTAAGCAAAGCATTAGGTGAGGGCCGAGAAGGGACAATAATGAGACGCGCACTCGTAATCATCATTCTCTGAAAACCCCCAAGGTCTACTCAATCCCAGAGGCCGAATTTTGTCGTCATCGTCGGTTGCAGAGATGGAGAGTAGCTCGTCAGTCTCCGGATCAGACAAGTCCGAGAGGGTAGATTCATTGTCGTCGTCCTTGTCCCCATCGAGATGGGGAGCGTCGGGGTCTGCATGTCTTTCATTTGAACTCTCACCAGCGACTCTATCGTGGATCGTAGAGTTGGAACCACTCTCCTCGGGCTCAGCCATATTGTCTCCCAGTACTGAAGGGTATTAGTGATACTGGATCGAGGACGCGTTAAGTTGCTCAAGTTTTGGTGTGTGCTTGCTGCCTGAAGAAACAAGAGGTCCACCGCAGGCAGCGCTTACTACGTGTGTACATTTGGGGGCGGTACCTCCAAGGTACAAGCCATAAGCCCAAGGTACTAAGCCAATGAATTTTCATGGGCAAGGTCACCTGATTGCAGGCTTTGAAAGGCTGTTGGTTGTTGTTCAGGCCAAGGTCTTTAGCCCGTTGCAGTGCAGCAATGCAAGGATACAGTGGAACTGGTTGCATGGAGTGGCCGGGAAATCGCGCACACACGAGAACGCAGGCGGAATTGTATCGGAGGGGTAGGAATACAGAGTAGAAATATGTGAGGTTGGTGAAAGCGCAGGGGAGTCAATAGATTTCTCAAGAGTTGGAATGTGTAGTTACGATGCTATTTTTCCAAGATAGAAAGCTGTAATTAATTCCCCAACTCTATTCAACCTTGTTCAAACTACTTCTGACCATCCAGTATCATCGTGGTAAACGTAACATCGCTGAGCTTCTGCAGGTCAATACTACCCAGCTCTTCAGTATCATAGACCATAAGTTTGTTGCTCGGCTTCATATCCGGCTTCAACAGCACTGGATCGTCGGCGGGCACCCGTCCAAAGAATGACTGCAACGAACTCCACCGGTCTGCCTTGCACTGAAGCTTAGGGAGGCAGGTAAACATCTTTTCATCCATCCTCTTGATCCTCATAGCAACTTGCACAGAAGCCGGGATGCCCGTCTTGAGAGTCTGATTCTCCAGCAGAGTCCACTTTGCCTCGCGTTCTGGAAGCATGCTTCCAACGAGAACCTTGCTTCCCATGATCTTGGTAGAGTCTTTAGTCTCGCGAGACACTACCCTTTCCCACTTTTCTGAGGCGCCCAGTTGTGTTCCTTTGCCACCACTCGTGATAGTTTCGGGTCGCTCGCTAGCAATGAAGTTATACATCCCGTCAAAGGAAACTGCCTCAACCTCGGGAAGGATGCCATCTGGGTCCGAGACGTCAAAGATCAGCTCGATGGTTGCTTCCGAGATTCGACGTGCCCTTTTCTGAGGATCGAAGTGAAACTGTAGAACTAATATCGTTGCCCAGTAGTCACTATCCTTAGACATGGCACCGTGAATAACATTGATCAGAGTGCATCTGATATCGATACCATGACGAGCCTCCTGGATGATTTCACGGCGCTGACGGGGTATCTCGGTGTTGTTTTCGGTGTGAAACCGACCCCCTTGGATGTCACACTCGAACATGGCAATGTCAAACAGCTTGACGCCATCTTCCTCCTCGACGTCTTTGAGGTTCGGGTCTTCGGTTTGGTGGGCAGACATTTCGATGAAAGAAAGAACAGCTTTTGCTTTTAGCTAAGGCTGAGCAAAGGCCAAACGCAGGTATGTTGAAGAGTTTAGGAGAAGGGTGCATACCTATGTACCTAGCCTAAAGATACTCACATCTAAACAGCATTGAGCGGATGCGATAGCCCGAGGCTTGGTTCCCTCCATTGGAGAGGAGAGGCACAATCCCCCGCAGCTACAATCAACCTCAGTGACGATCAGCTACCCGCCCATCGGCGTGTGACGCATGTACACGGTGGCAACCTGCCTGCCTGCTTTTCAGTGGGGAGACAGTGACCCTAGCAGGGGCTTGAAAGCACGTCTTCCCAATCATTTCCCAGAGCGCCAAATAGCCGCCGTGAAGATGCGCAAAGGATTTTCCAGCTCTCTAAAAGGCAGGGATTATCACTCACAAGAGCGGGGGAAAGACATGAACATTTGTGTACTTTCAAATTGATTGCGGTACATGCTTGAATTTGGGGGCCAAAATGCCTCTTCCGCTTGTCGTGTCGCAAGGACAGGTAATTCCGCTTAGTTCAAGGGGATTGGGCAATCTCTATCTTTGACTTTGAACCAAAGAAGCAAAAGATTTAGCACGACACCGCCGACAGCCCTCGCCCGCAAGGTACCATGTTGGACGCAGAGGATAGAGGCCCACGGAGAGACTCTGATGATGAACAAGAGCAGACAGATGGAGGAGGATGATCTCGTCAAGCTCGAGGAGCTGGGTACAGAAAAACGTTAAAGAATTCCGAGCTCGTCTCAGCAAGAATGTTAATATCATTTGCAAAGCCAAAATGCACAAGGTTCTTATGTTCTGCTTGATATTGGACCAAATCAACGCGAAAGAGCATTATGCCTCGGCCCATAAGCGTCTAAGAGTTTTCCTGATCGGTGCCGCCTATGATGATGGTAGTGCAATGGTCACGCTGGAAAGGACAACGACTTTATCTTTCTAACTGTGAGTATTGACACCAGTGGGGGCAATAGGCTGCCTCTGTGCCTGGCCGATAAGACATGTTCAACCAAGAAATCAACCGACTATATTATTGCCACGGCGCTGTCTATAGGTTCAGCTGCCATGATAACGTGCTATTTCAAGGCGAGTGCTTTAGGGATTGTCTCGGTTAGGACTCAGCAAGAGAAGGAGTACGTGTCTGAATCCTAACTTGTCAACCCAGGAGACGTGGACAAGATTGCCGAGTATGATTCTGTCGAGGCGGCTTTCAGCAGCTTTGGAAACATCAACAATGGGCAGTTTATTTCAATGTGGAATCGGTTTCGGCCTGCGAGTGATGTGTTGGAGGGTGACAAGAAAGACGTGGATATATATTGCAGCTAGACTTGACAGATTCTCCCTTACCCTATGCATATTCCAGGCGCTGCTCATTGCATCTTGGCTGAAGAACCTCCTGACTTGGTTGTGGCGCCAGCACGGATATATCGGCTCCCCAGCCCGGGCTGTCGAGCTGGCAACTCTAGTCATCAAGGTACTTCAGCTAAGAGGGATTGGACTATTGATTAAGCACACCAATTAGGCGAGAAACACACCTGAACGTGGCGCATCTACCCTTGCCCGTTCTCGTTCAGATGGTAACCAACAAGGTATTGATGGGGAAGCGAGTCCTTATAACTTGATGGTGCCCCAACCATTACAAACTTCACTGCATCTTAAACCCGCCAACTCTATCTTACCCTCTACTCACAGAATGGCACCCTCGCTCTCTATTCTTCTCGCGTCAGCCGCGATGGCTGTTGCGCAGACTACCACCTTAGACATCATCTTTCCGGTTGAAGGCATCAAGACCATGTACGGCGCCGTCGTTGATGCCAATCCTGAGGTTACAACATTCGCTCTTCATTGCGGTGAGAATGTGGAAAATGTGCAGTGTCAGATTCTTGGCACCCAGACTGTTGTCCAGGGTCCATCCACACTCTCCATTCAGTACTCTTTTGCTGGTGATAAGGAAGCTGGCTATTTGTAAGTCCCAAGCGGAATTCTACCGTTTTTGTATGAATTTTCAATCTGATATTCATGCGTCTATAGCTCTGAGGATCTTGCTTGCAAACTTGACAGGGAGAAGGGTGCTGCCACGTGCCACATCGACATTGCCTCGGAAGCCAGCGAGGGCAAGACTGTGTCGACTTCCCTCGTCACGACCAACACAGAACTGCCATCTCTCATAATTCCTGCTGTCATTACTAAGGGTGTTGACAAGCTTGAGAACCAGAGCACTGCCTCTCCGGCATCCGCAACTGATGTGACGATTTCTTCGACGGCAAGCAGCGAAAAGGTGGAGCAGACTTCTGTATCTGAAGAGGGTTCTAGTTCGGCACATGAGATGCCAGCTGCGTCATCTCCAGCGGTTGAGACCAACGACGCCTGGTCTGTGGATGTTGGGAAATACGCGCTGGTTGGCTTGGCTGCTACGGCTGCAGCTTTCTTCCTCGCTTAAGTGCAATCATACTGTTGACCAGCCAAATGAGACTCTGTACTGAGAGTAAATATTCTTGATGGAGCACAATCTGATAAAGTCGTCGAGATCTGACTCTTGCATGCACTTTCCTGTTGAATATTGTTCGAGTCTTATTAATAGGAGTACTAGAAGCTCATCCTTAGCTCCAGTGAATAACAATTTCGTTTACGCGCCAATTCCACTTCCATTCATCGTTACATGGATCCCTCAATTCTTGTTAAAGGGGCTTACATCCAGTGGCAGTCTCTCGCCCATCCAGATGGCCCTCTCCAAGTGATCCCGCTTGGCTGACGCGTTGGGATTCACACCCTCTTCTGGGATGACATTGGGGTGAATGAGCACCGACAAAGGTCCGCGCCAGATGGCAAGCCAGGAGACGAAGGCGCCGAACTGTGCGGGAGTAAAAACGTTGACTTCGAACATGGCGATTGGGTGAGGACCGATTGGTCGATCCCAGAAGCGATAGATTCGCAGTTCAGGAACTGCATCTTGTCAGCTCGCAGCCATGGGATGGTTTTCTTAGATATTTACTCACATTCTCTTCGGATGCGTTGCCAAAGCTCGTGGGCATACTTGGACTGTTCCGGGTTGGTCTGAAGATAGTAGATGTGCAGATCGCTATCAACCGTGGTTAGTAAAATCCACCAATCAGAGCTTTGCTTTCCACTCACAAGCCTCCTCGGATACCCTGGTCGAGAGGAGCGATAAACTTGTCGTATGCCTCGCTGCGCTTCTCTGCCGGAGGATTCACATAACTCTTGCCATCCTCGGCCTTCTCTTCGGGCAAAGGTGGGGCATCTTCATACCCTGTCAGAGGGGAAGGGTAGGAGTAAACTGAAGCGTCACCCATGTTGTAGTGTTGATGGTGGTTGAGATATGGAAATAGGGAGAAGATTTAGGGATAAGATACAAGGATGAGCAAACTGGAAGTGTTCAATGGAGGTTCAGAGCGATATATATATGATGTGAAATGCGGAGAAGACTGTGGTGTTGCGTGACCAGAGTCACAAATTTGTCATCATGATTGGACGGAAGGAATTACTCAGCTTGAAGTATCCCGCACGGCAGGCGGGACCTTATCAATCAGTGCGGGTCTGCCGCGCGCGTATGAATTCTCTCGGAATCAGGAGACATCCGTTCCGCGGAATTCTATGACGTCAGACGCTGCTACCATCGGTGCTTAATGCTGATTGGTCCACCCCACAACTCTACCCTGAACCACCACGCTCAACTCTCAATCTTGATCTGAGCCGGAGAGAGGAGCTCGATCGCACGTTTCTTTTATCTAGTTATTTCTAGGCCTTGGTTAATAAAGCTGTTCGGGCTTTAATAATCCTTATCCTAATATATAAAAATAAGCACACGCTAAATAGCTAAGTCGGCACTGTTATATTTATTATAGCTCTATTTAGTATGTCTAATAACTAAGTTATTTAGTTTATTTAGTTATAATTGGTTAATTATATAATAGTTAACTATAAGTAAGACCTCCTTTAATTAACTATAAGTAAGTCTTTTTAGCTTATTTAAGTTAATTTAAAGTTATTTAATAGAGTTATTAAATTAAGAAAGTAGCTAAGAAAGTTTAATCTTAATAAGGTAAGTTAAGAAGATAATATACCTTAATTAGCCTAATCTTTAAATAAAATAAGTTAAGATTTTTTTTTTTCTTTAACTCTTTTTATAGAGTTAATATTATTAGTTTAATTTAATAATTTAAATAATAACTTAAATATATCTTTATGCTTATTACTTAAGCCTTATAAAAGGCTTAAAAAAACTATTTTTTTTTTAAGACCTCTTTTAAGTTACTTAATTTTACTTAATTAAATACTTTTAGCTTTACTTTAATTTAAATTAATATATTTAATAATAAGCCCTCCCTTTTAAGGCTTTTTAATAAAAGAGATATATTAAATACTTTTTAGTACTTTTTTCTTATTAATTAAGATAAAATTCGCTATAATAAAAAGCTAATATTATTTATTTAATATTATTAGCCCTATAAGCGCGCTATTAACTTTAAATCCTAGCCTTTAGTAATCTATAGGTATAATATATAGCTTATT
>NIZV01000251.1:0-64796 GCA_003947045.1 Fusarium ambrosium
ATCTTCCCGGCTCGCGCTAAAGGGAGCTGGGACCCCCAGCCAACCAAGCCCCAAGCCAGCCTCTGTCTCCAGGCTTTCCCACGGCAACAAGCAACAAGGACACCTGGCAGCCTGAGGCCGCACCTTAGCCTCGCCCGCTGGAGGGCTCCAGCTTCTCCCGCGGGGCCCTTTCAGGGGTGGCCAACAGCGACAGGTGGCCACTCAGTGGCACTCCAGTGGACTCCGGGGTGGGTCCCGCTGGGCAAATCCTGCGCCTATCCTGGCCTGCGAGAGCCAGGCCGGCTGCAAGATGAGATGCCGGTTCACCCCGATTTTTTGTCGAGCGCCGAGACCTAGACCCGTCTTGGGAACCGCGACGGGCTCGGGCTGGGGCTGCTTCTGCTTGGATTGACGGATACGTCTCGGTACATTTGGAGTTTTACTGTACGGGGTACCTGCTGTACGGTGTGAATCTCGACTCGACGGGCTGTCTGGGGCGCTGCTTCCTGGTTGGTGGTGATGTGCTGGCCGAGCGGTTTTTCTGGCATCAAGTTTCTGATATTGATACACAGAGACACGGACCATGGCACCTTCCAAGACATGTAAACTGCCATTGAACCTTCTGTGTTGATGTTTTTGATCCTCTTGATTCTTTCCTACCATTGTCCACTACAATTGATCCTTTCAAAGAGTCATCACCGCCATCATCTCTTGTTGACATCCTCCATCAGCCATCCATCCATCCATCATCACCACCTCCATTCATCCACCCTCCTCCACACTGTCCAGCTTCCCCCGGTTCTCCAATCCACTCTAGCTAACACTCGGGTCCCAGCGCCCCAGCACCCATCCTTGGAACACCCTCTGGCGGTCGCAGCGCCCGAAGTAAGCTGCTAAGCCGCCAGAACTTGGCCAACAGCACACCCACTCGCTGGTGCTGCTCCCTCACCGTGCACAGTGCGCGCGTCATTGGATCTCGCCTCCCCCGGGTCGCCCCCGGCAATCATTCGAACCATCCAATTGGTGTCTGTTTGTCTGAGCTGCCTGCAACGGGCAGCAATTTTTTTCATCGTTCCCCACGGACGAGCAGCGGTATCAAACAAGCAACGAACCCGGCCAAAGCAATCACCGCAAAAACAGGCGTCATTCCTTGCTCTCCTCCCCGTGACTGTCGGAATTCTTCTCTGGCCCTGTCTGTCTCCTTAGTAATGCCTTCATCCTGGACCTGTTACCACGACAGTGGTGGATACACCGTAATACAAAAATTCTGATGCTCATCGCCAGCGTTCCGGTCCAGCGCTTCAAGACCCTTCGTTATCCCGCGCCCTGACCCCCCTGGATCCACAAGCGGCAAGGGAGACAAGCCGAGCTAAAACGCTCTTCTCCGTCAGCAGCTGGAGCCGTCAGGGGGTGCGAGGGCCTCAAGTGAGAGCTTGCGGCTTGGGAGAAGCTCTTGTCAGGCTCCGGCGCCCGTTCTAAACAAAGCACCTCCTTCACCCTTTAAGCCGAATGCCAGATTCCGCCACCGCCGACGCCGCCTCACTTGGTGTTACCTGGTTGCTCCTCGTACTGTACATATGTACTCCCCTGCTTCCAGTTCGTAATCTTCTCTTCTCCGTTGGCCTCGGTAACAAGACAACCTAGGGTGTGGCCGTGCACCCCGTACAGTACGGAGTACCGCTTATCGTCATGCAGTCGGCTAAGATTTTTTTTTTTTTACTTCTCTTTTTGATCCCTGACTTTATCTCTCGGGACGTCCGTCCGACTCGAGTCAATGGAAATCGTGGATAGCGAACTGACTCTTGTTTTCATCAGGGCCGTTATTGCCTCGGTCGTTTTAGCCCGAAGACTTTCCATCATGGTATCGTGCTGCATGGCTGGACGCAGGTAGTCGGAGGAGCTTGAAAAGCCTCAATGGCTCGGGACCCTACAAGGTATTTTGCCGATCCTCCCAAGAGCCATTGACCTATCGACGTTGTCCCCGAGAGGAAAAAGAAAGAACCGTTGTATCCACTCCCCTATGTTCCATTTCAAAGGTAACAAGGTCGAGATCGAGGCACATGGGAAATGAACCAGATTCATCATTATTGACGTTGGATCCCGGCCCCAATCTGACCGTTGCCTCGATACCTGATACATGTACTCCGTACTTGCTGATGGATGGGATGGGTGTTCTCCGCCCCGTCCGCCGGCCGCCGCTCGGATAACCGATAGACGCCGCGTGGTAGACCGAGCGGCTATCCTGTCTAGGCTAGAAGGCCTTTCGTGCATCTCGGCATGCATCTTGGTGACAGTCACGTCGGAACAAAGAAGCCTTTCCCTGGTATTAAAGGGACAACGCTGGCCCGCCTCCTGTGGCACCCTCACGGGCAGGCAGTTGCTGTAACTGACCGTCAGTTCTGATGGACAATCGTCCGTCTCATGCTTCTCGGGAGCTTCACGCCAAGCACCAATTGAGCGAAATATCAGACACCCATTATCTTGCTTGACTCGCTGGCAAGCGCTGGTGTCACTGGGCTGCATTCATCACGGGTGACTTCCGAAAGTCAATGTCATTGCAGCACGTGACCGAGTTTCAGAAATTTCCTCATTCTCCTTCATCACGTGCCCATCCAGACAGACCGCTCAGTTGGAGAGGATCACCCTGCGGATCAACATGTCCTGCCAGGCTGAGACTTTGGAGTAGTTCTCCAGGGATGGGTGGTATGGAAAGTCCTTGGAGTCAAGGGTGCTGAGTCGAGGGTACGGAAAACCTGAGTGCTATGAAAACGACAACGAGTTGGCTCTGTTTCGCCCCTATCCTATATATGGTGTTATTGGACATTGCGTCCCAACGAACTATGTGGCTGCTGGCATTGTGTGCCCAAGAGCCACGTCCATTGACTTCCCGCAAACCCGTTTCACCAGTCGGTGGCCGGCTCTCTTGAGATTCGATACCTTGAGCTCCTATCCTACCCTGGGGCCAATGTTGTCAGCGGTAGGTATGTCCTGGCACTCTTCTGATGCCCAGTCTGATCTCAAGTGTTCTGCTTGTTGCTTCCAATACAGCACATCTGGGTCCCAGACCTGGGCCGAACCACGGTCTTGGCGACGAGAAGTGTCGGTCAAGCCCCTGTGAGAGTCATGCAGAGCCAGCGAGGGCGACTTCGGGAAAGGCATAACTGCGGGGAGTGTTCAAGCAAGCAGCGGCTTAGGAGTTCGTTGTGGATATCTGTCGAATAGACGTCAATGTTCGCTCAGACCCCTGAGCCCTCTCTGCTGAAAGCCCATTTTGATACAGCAACTTGACCCCGTACACGTTCCGCAGCTGTTGGTCTCCTTCTTTCGTGGGTAGGATAATGGTTTGTCGGTTTCTGTTGCCACTTCAGCTGCGGATATAGACTTTTCGAGGTCTGAGGTGTGCAGGTATGCTACAGGGTTGCTACAGGGTGTGGTCGGTTGTCACAATTACGAGCAAGTCGATCTTACGGTGTGCAGACTCTACGTCCGGGGCATCATCCCTCAGAGCTAGGATATAGTCGTCTTGGCCCACAGAACTATCCTATAGGGTGAGCCGGAAGCAATTCAGATGTCAACGGTGTGCAGAGCGAGCTATCAACGAGGGATTGTCACGGCAGAGTTGAGGAGAACCAAGTGGGGATTGAGCAGCCCAATGTTTATATCAATGACACCTCGGCATATTGAGAAACGTGTCCATGGAGATATAAACCTAGTTACCTGCCAATAGTTGCGCCGATACAGGCTTAACTCTACCCATGACTCGGAGGGCTTGTGTGAAGAGGCACCAGTACTAACACATTAACATAGAGACCCTATCTTCCATCACTGACGCCATCCTTCAACATCACATGTCCCCTTGCCAGGCAGGCATTGAACAAGCACATCAAGGTCAACGTCACAGAAGGGAACAATAATTGGTCATTTCGAAGATCTTTCATTCCGTTGCCGTATATGCTAAAGCAATTCCGTCCCAATGCTAACCGAGCATGAAAAGCGTCCTAACCCAGGCTTATTTTTTTTCGCCTTGCAACACCCTCCGACCATGTGGCCTGTCTGTCGTCCAGGCCACCCAGACGCGAAATCGTGAGACTTGATTCTTTTCGTTCATTGCACTTAGTCAGTACCACCGACGGCACGGGCTAGAGTCGAGTTGTTAGCAGTTGTTCGGGGCAAGCGGTTTCCGAGGCGGGAGAGAGGCGGTCCATACTGTAGATCTTCATCTTGCTGTGAGTGATGACGGGCTTGATCATGCCCTTCTCCTCGAGGTCGGCGATGCACTGTCGGGCCAGCGAACCGTTGATCTTCATTCGGTCGACGAGGGTGGCGACGGTGACCAGGCGGTAGGACTGGACATCCTTGTAGAGCTTCTCGGAAGTGGTCTTGTCGAGGATGACGGCGTGCTGGGCCTTGTCCTTGACCTTGCCCTTGGACCTTTACGATACGGGTAAGCTTTCAATATCGACGATGGCGGCGGACTGTGTGTGCGACCACATACCACTTCTTCTTTTGCTTCTTTCCACCGGCAGCGGGGGCCTTGAAAATCAATGTCAGTCAAATGCTCGCCATGAGGGCATCACACACAAAAATACTCACCATTTTGTCTGATATGTGCTGTCGTTGAACGGGATGTGCAAGACAGGAACAAGGAAAGTGTGGTGATGCGATTCCAAAGAAACTCTCCCACTTGACCCAGCACGAATCGAAGTTCGTTCCCAGCCGAAGTTCGCCCAGGGCAGCCGAGCCCTAAGATTTTGGAGGGGCCAGGTACGTACCCGAATTTTTGCGCACCGTGATTCGCCCGGTGGGCCACCACCAAAATTTCGAACCTCTCTTGGACCCAAGCCCACCTTCAACTTCAACGAAAAAATACCATCTCGACATCCCGCAATACTAACCGCAGCCCGTCAGTCCCGGAACCCACGACTGCAACCCAGCAAAAATGTCTGACGCCGGCGAGATCGAGGTCGAGAACACCGCCCTCTACGAGGTGCTTCCCAAGGACGTTGTCAAGGAGGTTGGCAACGTCAAGCTCTTCAACAAGTGGGACTACGATGTCGAGGTCCGCGACATCTCCCTGACGTACGTTTATTTTTTTCTCCTGCCTTCGCGATGATGCATCGTCGAGCGTCAGAATTCCCTCCCGCGCGAACGAGTTTGCTGATGGAAGTCTCGCGATAGTGACTACATTTCCCTGCGAAACCCCGTCTACGTCACCCACACTGCTGGCCGATATGCCACCAAGCGATTCCGAAAGGCCAACTGCCCCATCATTGAGCGATTGACCAACTCGCTCATGATGCACGGCCGCAACAACGGAAAGAAGCTCATGGCTGTCCGAATTGTTGCCCACGCCTTCGAGATCGTACGTGCCACCTGAGGAGAGAGAGAGGAAAAGGGGATGTCTTGAGCGACTGCGAATGCTAACACACTGGATCAGATCCACCTGATGACCGACCAGAACCCCATCCAGGTCGCTGTTGACGCCATTGTCAACTGCGGTCCCCGTGAAGACTCTACCCGAATCGGTTCCGCCGGTACCGTCCGACGACAAGCCGTTGATGTTTCTCCCCTCCGCCGCGTCAACCAGGCTATTGCCCTCCTCACCACTGGTGCCCGCGAGGCCTCTTTCCGCAACGTCAAGTCTATTGCTGAGTGCCTTGCTGAGGAGCTGATCAACGCCGCCAAGGGTTCCAGCAACTCTTACGCGATCAAGAAGAAGGACGAGCTGGAGCGTGTGGCCAAGAGCAACCGATAAAAGGTGCAACGGCGGATTCATGACTGGAGGGGTTGCGGCTTTGGCGTGTTCCGGCATGTTTCGAAATGCATTTTGCGTTCATCGGGTCTGGGAACGCGGCTATGGATTTTCTTAGGTGGCTCTAGATTCAATAAAAAAAAAAGTCGGGCTCCCTGAGAGTTGAATGAACTCATATTTCTTGTACACTCTACTTCGTGCTCTCGTCTAGTGTGGTGACTCTGTCTTGTGTGTATCAGGGCTTTTTGGGAACTATAGGGATCACTCCCACAGTGCTGGCATTCCCATGTGCGCGTCTCGGCTGTGGGGTTAGACCGAGGACGCCTCTCTGCAAACCGTCGTTCCCAGCGCAAGAAGGAGTTGAGGACTGAGCAAAGACATCCTCCTAGTCAATGTCCAATCGCTGAAACATGCCGATATGTGGCATACCCTCCTCCCACCATGTGCCCATACCCTCATCTACTTCGAAGCCCCATTTCTTCCAGACATCCACGACCTGCTTCTGGGCGTGGACACACACCAGACCTTTCCATACGGGTATCTCCTTGTCGTTGGCAGCCCCCAGTTGTTCCATACCGACTTCCTTGATGCTGGGGTCAAAGTAGGAGGGGTTCGCCTTGATCCAGGCGAGTGCGGCTTTGACGACCATCCCAGCGATACGGCGCCCTCGGAACTCCTTGATGACTGCCAAGCGTCCCAATTTCACGTACGGCTCCTGGCCGTCATGGAAGGTGGTTGCTCGTTCCGCAATAAAGGGTTTTCCAATGGTATTCGTCAAGACCGTGTGACTCTTTTCCCCATCATCGTCCTGCAAAATCCCATCCACGTACCTGCCACCATCCTGAGGGTGCGGGTCGTGGGGGAAGGGGACGAGTCTTATGGTGCCGATCGGAGTCGAGCGAGTCGAGCTCTTCCGGTGTTGTAGTATGTTGCCGTCCTTGTCTCGGATCTCAGGCTCATCCGTCTTCTTGACGCTGGCGTAGGTGACCCAGTGGCACGAGCGGTTGTCGTCAGAGTCGAATTCATTCTCAACCGGGACCTTTTGCTCTTCGACAAAGACATTTTGCCGGACCTCCATGGCGTCGAGGAACGTTTGAGGGACGGTACTTGGTTGATGGTTCAAAGGGACCCCGGGTTCGAATCCCTCGACCTTGCCGGGCTCCAGCAATGAGATGAAAGGTGTGGCCATGGCTATTTACTTTCCGCGGTGAAATAAGATGAATTCGGGGTCGATTGAAAATACTCGGCTAGTCTGGAAGAAATGAGAATGGCAAATGTCAGGCAGGTCTTGGGCGTGGGAGGTGAGTTATAAACCGAACCGTATTAGTAGATGGAAGGAACAAGTTCCCTGGAAATTTTGCCAGGCAAGAGAGAGCCGGTTAGGATCGACTGGATCCAACCCAAAGAGGCAAGGACTCTGATGAAGACTTGGATGAGGTGGCAGGAAGAGAATGGGAAAGAATGACACGGAGGGCAAGGAATCCTAGCTCTACGTCCGCAAAATATGCGGCTCTGTAACATATCGCATCGCGCTCGTTTTTGGAGACAACAATGATGTCAGTTCGTGGCGTGGGGCAACAAGTGAAAACCAGGCTACAAGAGACATGGACCGTGAAAGCTAATGCAATTCCGCTGATAGGCAGGGTGCCTTATCCATTGGCTCAGGTTCAAGGGTCTGTATTGACTTGGTGTCCTTGGTCGGAGTATTCTATCTCCTATGCCTGTACGACATAGGTACGCAGTAGTAGGGCTAAATATTCCGAGTTGTGGACCTGCGATGAGGTTAACCAACGCAGCCCTTGCTTAACATTGGATCCAAGCATCCATGACTTGGCCCACATGATGTGTATGTACGCACTTCCAACTCATGGGTCCACTCCTATCGTAGCCCAGTTGAGTTGGTGAGCACTGATAACAAGAGCATATCTAGGTCGACAGATCACAAAGACCTTCTATTGGCTACGTTCTTCTGGCAGATAGTACAGCATCTTTCGAGTTCAGAACTCTAATGTATATTACTACGTATCTCCTTTCGGCTATGGGAGGACAGGGTGTCTCTTATAGTAGAGAACGCGAACCCTCGACCCATTTCCTCAGGGGCCGCTCGTCATCTCACACCACGCACGCAAATGAGGCCGAAACTTAGGCGGAAGCCTTACCCAGGTTGTTGTCAAAGTTACCATCCTTGAAAGGGACATTGGCGTCACCAAAGTCCGTGTTGGTCAGCGCAGTGCGGGCAGCGTCAGTGAGGCTCTCCCAGGCAATCAGGGGCTGCTGGCCACCCTGTTCGCTGGTGAACACGATGTGGTGGTTGACGGGCCAAGAGGCGGTATAGCCCGCGAGGGGGCTGTTGCCAGAGAAGGTGCCCGAGGTTCTGGTCTCGTATCCGCTGTGCTGGGAAACGGACATGGCGACAACGCTGGCGCTGGTGCTCTGGCTCGAGAGCCAGATGACAAGGTTCTCCCAGTCATGGCGATGTCCCAGGCCAGACGATGGCGAATCCTTTGGAAAATACCAAGAGTACATGATGGCATATCGACCGTTGTACTCCTTGCCACGGACATAAACCTGGCCGGTGCTCTTGCTGCAGCCTCCGTTGGAAGAGCCGCTGGTTGCCAAACCTCCGCTAGAATATGGGTCAGCTTCAGTAACTGAGTCCAAGTGTATTAGTGACATACCCAGTGTTACCACTAGCGTCGACAGCTGGGAAGGGAACACAGCCGTTGAAGACCTTTAGGAACGGCTTGTACTTGAGGTAGAGCGAGCCAGCCGTGCCCGAAGGGACGGCCTCTGAGAACCCAACAACGGCGTCATGGTCAATGACGCTGCGCTTTTCGAGGGGGGAGCCAGAGACGGCCGAGGCACAGACGGCCAAACCTGAGAGGAGTCGAGTGATAAGAACCATGATGCCGGTAGTGTCCTAGCAGTTGTCCGTAAGTATCATGGCGAAGCGTAATAATAGGGGTTGAGGTAATTACCTAGGATTCGAGACAATGTTTTGAGGGACTGCGTTGAGCTAGGTAGCCGTGCTGAGTCTCGATGAGCACGAATATCGGGGGAAGTTGTCTCTTTAATAGGACGGCATTCTCTCTTGAGGGTCCATATAGCATATCGAACCCTGGATTAACACGAGGGCACATGGGAGCATGGAATTGGCGGATCGTGAGAGATTCCCGTCCGTAGTGCGGAGGTTGCTGGTGTTGATTGCCTCATCGGGAACTATGGACCGGCCGCATTGGCCCCGATGTAACAACCGGAAGTGGGGGGTTTGGTGAGCTCGACTGTGAAGCTTCGGCCCGTGGACTGATGACGGGCTGGGGATCAGCTTGGCCGGCTCTTGGGGAGGGCTGGACTATGGTGATTCCCCCTCTTAAGGACAAGGGTTGTGGGTATTGACGAAGCTGTCGGTGAGCTTGCGCGGAGTAGGAAGGACATTGGATGGCTTTCGGCACATGTTTCTGAGGGGAGGTCGGTATTTGACTGGTGGAAAAGATACGAAGACAGTTAGCTCTAGCACGGACCGAGAATAGTCGGTTCTAGTTTATCTCCTCCATAGTAAGCTGTTTCTTGGATGCGCAACACCAAACTACGAGGGGTTGGTACCTCATTGTGTCAAAACTTCGTGACCCTCCCACATCCCGAAGACAGACAAACACGAGAAAACAGCCCAATTAAATCTCCGACAGGGTATGTTTCGTCCCGATAGCCGATATGTCTACTGTGGTTGTTGCCGTGAATGTCGGTTGTGCTTGTATAGGGTAGCTCAGACAAGATGTGAGGTTATCTCCACTGGAAGTTTGGCAAATATTAATTTATTTCGCGGGTCGAATGACCAGAATGTTATTATTAGAACATATGAGTTGACACCTTCCTCATAAGTACCTGAAACCAAACTTCAACATTACGATCTCGGACATGTTGAGTTCAATAGCGGTCACATGAAAACATCAAACCTTGACCAGGGCTGTAACGGTATGATCTACACAACGCCTAATGTTTCGAGACGAGACGAACCAACGCAACTGGTCAGCTTAACCTAATCGAGCGGCGCGATGCATGCATGTGTCAGACATTGGAGTGGTACAAAATCGACAACAGAGATGTTGCGCGGCAGCCACCGTGTCACGCTTCCACGAGCCGCCACGACGGAGACGAAGACGGAGCGTCTTCATCTCTGGGGGGCATCAGGGCATCACAGCCCGAGTCAAGCTCGACGCAGGGTTGACGCAGGGATGAAACAGAGAATTCTTTGTGAACCTGTATTGTGTGTGCTGTCTCGGAGTCAGCGGCTTGGAATCCAATTCCGTTGGTGATGCCTGGATTAGCCCTATCGAGAAGGGGGTCGCGTCTATCGCAGAGGGAACCAGGCACTCGATACCTCGATAAAGTATATTCGAAACTCTGGGAGGCGCACACTGAAAACTTGGTATACTTGCTATTGGCGACTTGGCGTCACTCGGGAGCCGCCGCATGAGACATGGCATTCCCGTTGACGATCGAAGTGGAGGCGGGACAGCGGGACAGATCGAGAGTCGTTGTTGGTGAATAGAAAAGTTCCAGGGGGTCTATTGTTCTTGACTGAAAGTGCAGACCTTCTCGCAATATGAGTGATGGTTGGGAATGGAAATGATGCATCAGACACAAACCCTGCAGATGGAGATGGCCTCCCTCCTTCGGTTTGGACTGGCGGGCCGTATTACATTCGATGCCTTGGTTGGTACGGATACCGGTCATTTTATCAAACAGCCCGCACGGCCCGTGGTACCGTGCTGCAACAGACATCATCCATTCCATCCCGCGGATTTACTCAGAATCTCAGGTTGACGGTTTAAGTTGCCGTGGCCGTTTGAACGAGTTGCAGCCCGTGGTCGACTTGCACAGCGCAAGCTTTGTGTGCCTGTGCCTTGTGCCTGTGCGTTGCGCTGCATCAGCTCCAGCGGCGCGGCGCTCGTGCAGTAGGTGATGGAGTGGTGGAGTGCAGCGCAGTTGGGTGCAGGGCCCCAGGGGGACGGTAGCCTCTAAACCCAAGACGCCGTAGTCGACTTGTCGATCCACGCCCATGCCATCCCACGTACCGCGCGGTGGGTGGTATCGGATTGGGCCAGTGAAGCCCAAACCCGGGGCCAGGAAAGCTAAAAAAGCAATTATTCTGTATTAGAAGATGGAGCATTCCCTCTGGTCCCCTTCAGGCTCCCCTCAGACTTGTATGGAAACCTTGTGGATGGGAGATTGTAGACTTCAAACCCTGGCCTGGCGAGCAAGAAATCTCTTCATTACCTCTATCCCATTTCCGAGACGCCAATATCCTCCCTCCCCACGGATACCTATCTAGGTAACCTATTCATCATTTGTCCCTCGCTCGCTTGCTCGTTCCCGTCCTTCGTTCAGGCTTGCTCGCCGCGTCCAGCCACCCCGAACCGGCGTCAACCCCCCTCCCTCTCTGAGAAAAAGGCTGAGGCCACCCCTCGATCTAGAACCCTTGTCAACTGGAACCAGCCAGCCCGCAGCTATTTCGCGTTTGTACCTACTCAGGGGGTTGAATTTGAGCCGGTTGCCAGCTGCAGCCAAACAGCGCCTTTTGGATTTCTGGCAACAACGTCTGTCTGGAATCAAACGACGTCCTTCTGCGCAGTCTCGAATTCAAGATCGAGCCGATATCCACATCCACCTTCGTGCACCCTCACCCACAATCCTGTGCTGGCGCTGCGGGAATCAACCATCCATGAGCCCGCAATTGGTTGACGGGGCCCCTCTCCACCAGCTCCCATCGCTACGCCGAGAGCCTTGAGATGATCTCTTGATGCATCCTGCGAATCTACAAACACCACAGTCTCGCACCACCCGCCCGCCTCCTCCCTCCCGACCCGTCCAGAACCCCCCCCGTACCTCTCGCCGTTGCCGACCCCCAGCTGCGACCCTCGGCCACGCCCAGCTGCGGCGGCCCGCCAACTCTTCACCATCTCCAGAAATATCCTCCTCGACCTGGACCGACCTCGTGTGATCTTCAATGCCCTGGCAGCCTCTCCCCCGCATCGCGTTCGCCGTTGCGACCTACCCGTTCCCGGCTTCCAGTCCGGCCGACCTCCCCCTCGAGATTGGCGATGAGCTCTACATCATCGAAGAGACCCCGGACGGCAACTGGTTGCGTGGCTACCTCGTAGCTCCTCCCAGTCTGCTGGCCGGCCTGACCTCTGTCAAGGGCCAGACCCTCGAGGCGCGCGTCTTCAGCGGCATCTTCCCCCGGAGCTGCGTCGAGGTTCGTGAGATGCTTGGCGAGTCAGAAGATGGCGACGAAATCGACGACCTAGCGAGTGAAGGCGCCCCCGGCGATGAAAATGTGCCACGCGCGAGCGACTCCGCCAAGAGCGGCGTGACTAGTGTAGCAGAGCGCAAGAGAAGAAAGGATGCAGACCGTTCAACCACCTCGAGCAGGGCGAGAACCCCCTTCAGGGAGCTTCCCAACGGAACTCTGGGAAACCTATCTGTGCCTATCAGGAGAGACCCCGACGCGCCGCGACCTGCTGCACCCGTTCCGATGCTGAAGATTGGAGACGAGACGCCGACTTCGCTGTCCGAGCCCTTGATCGACGAGATTGCCTCATGTCTAAGGGAATGGCATTCCACAAACTTGCACGAGCTTCTTCTCTCGAGGCAGTATGGGCGATTAGACCAGCTCTCCCAGCTCATCACAACGCTCAATTTGCACCGCCAGCAATTCCTCTACAACGTCCTTACTTCACACGAATACGACCGCCTACGCGAAAAGACTGTCTGGGATCTTGTGAGGGTGAATAAACTATGTGGAGGAGAGGTCATTGTGCGCGATCCAGAAGCTCGTGGCAGGGTCTTGACAGCCGACGACTGTATTGTCAAGGTGACCAAGCTACAATCCGTCATGAGCCTTTTGGATGAGCCTCCGCAATCGACGGTCGAATTGTCGGCTCTTCACCATCTCTTGGTAGATATCAAGGGCTTCGCGGGAGCTTCGACCGAAGAGACGTCTCTTGTTTTTTACCTCGTCAGCAAACCTCAATACGGCGAACCCTTTAGCCTCTCTGAAGGCTTTTGTGTTACGATTCCCTCGGGGGGCAACATCGGCAGTTTGGCCAAAAACGCCCAAACCAAGACCCTATTCACCGATCTCTCTTCTCAGGACGTTGGCGATTTACCCTCGGCAGAATCAGAGCTATTCCTCGTCGTTAAGGTATTGGCCGCACAGCAGATCCTACCAGTCAAGCCGCCCTCTCGATCGGGAACCGCCCCTTCAGCCTCCTACTCCAGGGATCCGACGAAGCCAAATTCTTCGAGCGGGATGAAGTCTTCTAGAAGAAGTCTCATGTGGGGTGGCAAGACGTCAAGATCTGGCTTCTCAAGGGGTTCCCCTGCGACGCGCATGGACTCGGTCGCTGAGCAGGAGGGACGGCCTTCAACAAACGGCGATAGTCGGGATGGTCCCCCAAGCACTTCTGGTTCCAAGACTGGTGCTTTACCAGAAGGTGCACAAATGGCGGATCGTGCCATTGGCGTGGGTGTCCTACGGCTAAATGCGATCATGAAGCAGGATGAAGAGGTTGAACATTTGGTGAATATCTGGTCAGCATCAGCCAGACATGCAGGCGAAAAGGACGCCGATGACTGGGAACCACTGGTTAAGGATCTGTTGGATAGCTCATCGGGACACTACGAAAAGTCACGAAGGGGAGAGCGATTACAGCTTCAACTAAAGAGCTTCAACCATCCCGATGCAGATATTCTCATCAAGGCGACACCGACCATGCTTGCAGGCGTGGTTAAGACGAGCAAGATGGGCTTCTCCGGCGCCCCCACGAGGCCACGTTCGGATATCTACTTGACGTTGGACGATGCCGCCTTGGGGAAGCAGAACCTATTATCGCGTTATGGCGGCAGTGCGACAACTATGCCTAGTAGTCTTCACGCAGGCAATCTGCAAATAACCCTCGAAGTCAGGAAACCTACAGGCGAACGGATCGAAAACTGCATCTTTGCTTCCTCCAACACAGATGGCTTGAGCACCTTCAAGTCGATAGCTACGGAGCGAGGAGAGCCCTGGAAGCAGACACTTCGACTTTCTCTGCTACCGAACGATGTCTCACAGGCCCACGTCGTCATGTACATATCCGACATGCCCAACCCGCCATTTGCCGTTGCTCACATACCACTATGGGACCAAGGCGCATTCATCCGGGACGGTCTGCATGGTCTCTTGCTCTATAAGATAGACGAGTACACTTCAACTGCAGTTCCTGGGCCTAGTGGAAAGGGCGGTTACCTTTCGCTTCAATGGAGCCCCCAGGGCAAGGATGAGCGTTCGACCGACCTCGGCGGACCTCTTGCTGTCCTCCGTGTCAACACATACCTTTGCAGCACGCGCTTTTCGCAGGATAGAGTGATATTGGGACTCTTGAAGTGGAGAGACCTACCCAGAGAAGAGGTTCCCGGAGTGCTTAGACAACTAATCTTTGTGCCAGAGATCGAAGTGGTGAAACTACTGAACGATGTGTTGGATGGACTATTTGGGATTCTAGTCGAGTATTCTGGCAGCCACGAGTTCGAGGATCTCGTCTTCACCGCGTTGGTCAGGGTGCTGGGCATCGTCCACGATCGAAGATTCAACCTGGGCCCGTTGGTGGATCACTACGCCGAGAATCAGTTCAACTACCCCTTCGCGACCCCGTGTCTGATGCGATCCTTTACCCGGCTCCTTCAGAATCCAACCGAACCCGAGACAGCACGGAAGCTGCGCGCTACCTTCAAAGTTGTTAGGCACATCCTCAAGTTCATCACGCAGGCGAGAGGTCAACAGAAGATGAAGGAGGCTGGGGTAGGCATCACATCGACCACAACCGGATTTACTCGTGACCTTCGGGCCATCTTCAAGGCCCTCGATGCCATGATGCGCAACTCTGCGCCCGCCCTCGTTGGTAGCCAGACTTTGGCCGTGCAGCACTTCCACACATGGTTGCCCGAACTCGCTGGCCTGCTGACGACGGAGGAGACTCTCCACATTGCCATTGACTTTATGGACTCTTGCACCGATGTCAAGGGCAAGCTCATTCTGTATAAGCTTGTGCTCATCATCAACTACGCCAAACTGGACTTGTTCGCCCACCCAGAGCAAAAGTCGGCCCTGAGCACTAATACGGTGCGATGGATCACTCCTCACTGGGGCCACACAGAGCAAGTCACGGATCAATGGAGAGACCAGATTCGCTTGTGTTGCTCAGTATTGGCGAGCCAGATCGATTTTCTCGGATCTGAGATCCCTGATCATATTTCCAAAATTATTGACTCCTATCTGGCGATCTTGGCTTCCCCTCACAAGCCAAGTGATCGTCTCTCCCTCCTATTCCCCTCCTCATACCCCTTCCCCACCAAGCCTGTCGCCGATGATCTCCAGTTCGATGAAGCCCTGGTTGAGCTCTCTGCAGTTCTATCTGCCGTGTCAAACTCGCCCTTGGGGATGCAGCTTGAGCTTGCCGAGGATGACCTGACTACGATCCTAGAGAACCTTCTCCGGGTGCACATGAGCATCCTGAAGGGAGAGGCTTACCCTTCAGAATGGTTGAGTGTGCATATCCACCATCACAAGTCAACCATGCGAACTCTTCAATACCTCGCCAGTACCATGCTGGACTCCTTCCTCCCCGACCCCGACGACGCCGAGAGCTTCAATACGGAGCTATGGAAGCTTTTCTTCACGACACTCCTCAAGCTGGTGGGCAGCACATCTCTTGCCCTGGAGACGTTCCCCGAGCAGAAGCGCAGAGCAGTATGGAAGATTGCGGGCGATGTTCGAGAACACGGCGCTGAGCTTCTGCGGCGAACTTGGGAGGCGATTGGATGGGAGACGACCCCTGACGAGCGGAATCGATACAACTTGTCCAAGATGGGAGGATACCAGGTTCAATATGTCCCAACCCTTGTTGGTCCGATTGTTGAGCTCTGCCTCAGTGTTCATGAAGGTCTTCGACGAATGGCTGTCGAAGTTCTTCAGACCATGATTGTCAGCGAATGGACCTTGAGCGAAGACCTATCCGTTATCCAGACCGAGACGATCGACCGATTGGATCTCTTCTTTAAGGAGAAGCCACTGACTGAGAGCATCCTCCAGAAGCTGTTCATCGGGGAGCTTTTGGATCGATTTGACGCACTTTCAGAAGTACCGGACGAGCCGTTGTATACTGCCCTACGCGAGTTTGTGGGAACTATCGACGAGTTCCTGGACCTCCTGGTTGCGGTCCACAGCAGCGACGACACCGGAGAAGCATCCCACCTCATCAACCGCCTGCGCCTTATGGAGTTCCTACGCGACATGCAGAAGGAAGAGATCTTTGTCCGCTACGTGCACCAACTTGCAGAGCTGCAGGCCGAGTCGAGGAACCACGCTGAGGCTGGCCTGGCTCTACGCCTCCACGCTGACCTGTACGAATGGGATCCGACAAGCCAAACTCCCGCCCTACCTGATCCAGAATTCCCTGCGCAGACGCAGTTTGAACGCAAGGAGAGGATCTACTTTGACATGATCAAGCACTTTGAAGAAGGCGAGTCGTGGAGCCACGCCCTGGCAGCATACAAGGAGTTGCAGGCACAGTACGAGACCAACATCTTTGACTTTGCCAAGCTCGCTAGGACCGAGAGGGCGATCGCAACGATATACGAGACCATCTCCAAGAGCGACAAGCTTATCCCCAAGTATTTCAAGGTTGTCTACAAGGGCCTCGGGTTCGCGGCCAACCTGCGTGATAAGGAGTATATCTACGAAGGCTCGCCTAGTGAGCGTGCCTCGGCATTTACGGACCGCATGCAGGAGCAGTATCCCGCGGCTCAGATCGTCACTGGAGGTGACGTGGACGATGTTGAGGGACAGTTCTTGGTCATATCGGCTGTGACGCCTCATCGTGACCTAACCCATCAAGTCTTCCAGCGGGCTCGAGTGCCTCAGGTTATTAGAGACTTCCTCATCTCGTCGCACCCTCAGACCTTTTCCATCTCAACACGACGCAGCACAACTGGCCCTGTCAAGGAGCATTTCGCCGAGAAGTTGGTGTACACGACAGCCGATGCCTTCCCTACCATCCTCAGACGTAGCGAGGTTGTCGACGTTCAAGAGATCACACTTGATGCACATGACACTGGTCTGGAGCGTATTGTTCGCAAGACGCAGGAGATGACAGCTCTTGAGCGTCGGGTTGCTGATGGTGACAACGAACACGCACAACTTCTCCTGGACGCTGTTAGCATCTCGGTGAACCCCAATTCTGAAAACAGCGTCGCCTGCTACCGTCAGCTACTTCCACAACCCAAGGAAGTGGACGAAGACGCAGAGGACGACGATGAGGAAGAAGAGGAGGAAGAGGCCGAGGTGGAGTTGTCTCCCCAGGATAGTGCAATCAAGATGGCGCTTGTCGACCATGCCATCATGATCAAGAGGTGTCTGGCAATGTTCTCTCGAAGTTCCAACGAGCTCCTCACCCGACGGCATGATGAGCTGCAGATGTGTATGTTGAACCTTGAGCGAGAAGTCTTCAGATAACTGACATCCTGCCTAGACTTTGAGAGTACCTTTGCACCGGAAATTGCGCACTTCACGCCTCCTCAGCCGCAGCGCGAGCAAGTCACGACTCCCTCCCCGACCTGGAGACGATCATCACCATCCTCTGAGGGAAGCCCTAGGAATATGAACATTGCCGCTGTCGCTACAGAGGAGGCATCGGTGATCCGACCGGTCTCGAAGCGTGGAACGCGTCTGAGCTTCCTAGGCGGTAAGAAGAAGGAACCGGAACTACCTGCTGAGCCCGAGGAGACGGCCGGAGACATTGAGACGGCTAGCACCCACAGCCGATCTCTGAGCCACACCCAAAGCAGAGACCACCGACACAGCTTCTTCCGAACACAGTCCCGCGAGGATAAGCACCCCATGTCACCAGGCGGCTTCAGCAGCCGGGGAAGCTTTGAGCAGATCGGGTTCGGCGACGACAAGGCCGTCGAGACCAAGATTGGTAGCAGCGGTGGTGGTGGAGGCGGAGGAAGCCTCGGCAAGAAGAACAGCGTCCGCAAAAGGTTCAGCATGCTCAAGATCGGACGCAAGAGCAGCAAGGGCAATGGCATGATGGGAAGCCTGGACGAGGAGTAGGACTACTTCCGGGCGTATTTTGGCCGGTACAACGTGGGCTTTGACGAAAAGGGAGGTCCCGCCTCTGAGGGGCAGAGGTCCCGTCGATGATTTTCTTCTTCTTCTTTTTTTTTGCAAATGGTTCACAGAGCTGGGGGGCGGCGGCCGGTTTTCTTTGTTTCTGTTTCTGCAAACTTCTTTCTATACAGACTTCTGGCTTCTTAGAGGCGGGCAAGGCACTTTTTTTTTTCTTTGCTAAGAGAGGTATAACTGAGGGAAAAGGGAAAGGAAGGGGAGAGATGTACTATGACCAAACTAGAGAAAAAGGTTGGATCACCTTTGAAAGGGAAGAAAAAAAAAAGGGGGTAAAGGGAGATTCGAGATGTTTGTTCTTGTTGTTGATACCTTCACTGGCCCCCCTTTTTTTCCTTCAGGGCCTTTTTACTGTTTTTACTGTTTCTTCCGCTTCTTCTCCTGCCCTTGTTTACTTTGTTGCCATCCCTTTTGTTCATTCTTCTGTCCTTTTGTGGACTTTTTCTTCATTCTTCATTCTTCTTTTCTTCTTCTTCCTTTTTTTTTTTTAACCATGTAAGCTTGGTGTTCTGGATACCTATGATATTGTAAATGCGTATTTTTAGCCCTAGGAGGCAAAAATGTCTTCTCATATCAGACTTGTACAATTGATGCCGATGGCCTTTTGAGCCTTCGAGACTGGACAATTACAACATGATGCTTGCCTGTGTGAATATCTGCAGCGGAAAATGCCAACCCTATCAGATACGGATCCTTAGCACCGAGACTTTAGATGGCAGGCTACCTACTTACTGCTTGAGTACTGCTTCACACGAGACATGCACGAGTATCACGAATTTATAAAGTTCCCATCGTCAAGGTGTAAAATATCAGATGAGGTTTTGGGTGTACTTCAGCTTGTCTATCTAGTCTCTCCACACCGAGATGAAATGTCAACCTGATCAAAGGCAAACCAGGGACTATTAAAAACAACAACATGTGGTATCGTACCGTTCCATTGGCGACTAAATGTCAAAAACAAGTCAAAGCCACCTCACTAGCTGCCAAACTATCTTGCCGGTTCTGGTTCCCTCAACTAGCTAGCCCTTTTAACTCCAGAGAATAGCAAATCCTCAACGCCGGGTCATATCTGGTTCGTAACCTTAGACGTACTCGCAAGTCACTGTGTGGTATCGTTGATCTATAAGATCGGTTAGTAACTACGTGGAGCAGAATCTTGCTGATCAACTTACTGTTGTAGAGAAGAGTGTAGGTGGTCGATGCCGAGAGGTAGACAGCCTCGATCTTGCAGCTCAGCTCGTAGTACCACTGGCCGTCCGAGCCCTGACGACGCGCCAGCAGATTCTCCGGAATGTGGCTAACGTCTGCTTCGACATGTGAAAGAACCTTGACGTTCTCATCACGAGAAACGGGGGCATCTCGAAGTGTCTGATCATTGTAGATGGTCATCTTGATCTTCCGGATACGGCCTTGGCTGACGAGGCCCGTCCAAACGAATGCAGTATAGTAAGGCTCATTTTCCGACACTTGATCGCCCTGAAAACTAGTTAGACAAATCATCTGCTCTCGAATATTATGGAACCCAATCTTACTCTGTTGATGAACCACTCCATGGCGTGGACCTTGAAGCACCCGTCAAGGCCACACCACTGCTTCTTGGACTTGAGATGGCCATGAAGCTTCTCATCGTATCGAGCCCGCCATTCGGTACCGTAGTGCTTTCGGGCCTTGCGATTCTTCACCTTGACCACTGCGAGTTCTGGAACAGCATTGGCGAGTCCCTTGAGCACGGCACCCTGAACAATGGCCTGCCAGGCGTTGGGGGGCTGCATGATCTGAATTTCTTTGTCGACCGCGTTTCGAAGTCGTTCTTTGAGGTAGCTGGAGGCTCCAAAACCACCAACCAGGAGAATGGCGCGGATAGGCACGTTACTAGCCGTGATCTGGTCCTTGACAAGCCTGATTACCTCGAGCACCACGGGCTCGAAGATGGTTTGGAGTTCCGAGGCCTTGAGGGCGAAGCGGCCGCGGCTGATACCAAGTGTTTTATTGTTGGACAGACCTGCGACGGGGATGTTGTAGGTCTCGTCTGGGCTAACATTCAGGGTGAACTGACGCTTGACCTACGGGGTATCAGTCTGGGGCATGATCGAGAGTAACTGGGCTACTGACCTTCTTTTCAAACACTTCCATGGCCTCAGCCATCACTTCCTCGTCGAAGCCATCTTCCTTGCCCAATTTTCCACGAAGGAACTTTGCAAAGCGCATGTTGAGGAAGGTCGAGCCGCAAAGAGCACCGGAACCGGGAGCAGCTTCCTGGACCTCGAGGATAGGCTTGAGACCAGTGATGGTGTACGAGATGAGATCGACAGTACCACCGCCGGCATCAACGACAACAATGGTGTCTCCAACCTTGAGGCCGTGGGGATCCAGGCCATGGAGGGCATAGATAGCAGCAGCCTCGGGCTCAGAGATAAGATGGACAGGTTGCTTGGAGGCTGAAATGCCCGAGGCTTGCTCGCATGCCCTCTTGGTCTTGTCCTTGGCCAGGTCACTCCAGATAGCGGGGAGGTGACAACAAACTCGAGAGGGGTGCTATTGACGATGGTGTCACCGAGCTTTTCACGAAGAGTATACAGAAGGTGGTCGCTAAGCTGGGAGATGTAGTCGGCGACAAGGGTATCGACATTTCGACCACCTCGTGCACCATCAGCCCTGACTGCTTGGCTCATGGACTCAAGAGAAGGGTCAAGGTCGCTTGAAATGTTAGTTGAATCAAATTGGAAGTCATTGGTATTGATTGCTGGAACGTACAGCTTGAACCACTCAATCACCTCCTCCTGAGGCGCCGTGATAGGGATGGAAAAGCCCCATTCGATCTTGTCGCCATTGTATCGGAGCTTGGAGGGAACCTTGTCGCTGGATTCTCCCTCCCTGTTGGTGCTGGAGACAGGCCACTGGGTGATGGCAGTGCGCCTCGAAGGGTTTCGGCTTTCGGCCCAGGCAACTCCAGAGTAGGTAGTACCAAAGTCGATACCGACAATGATTTTTCGGTCGTGAATCTTGAGCTTGTCGAAATCCATGGTGAAATAAGACCTGCGGAGAGTGTTGAAAAGATGAAGTTTCGAGAACAATGATCGGTAGGGCTGCGGCGGGGTATAGCTTCAGCTCAGCTTAGCCCAGCTTCCGGCAGCTCACGGTGGTGTCTGTCTCACAGGCTCAACAGCTCCTGGTCCCATAAACAACAGGGGTGAAGCCACGAGCGTGACACAAATGGTGTGGGATGGGATACGAGATAGAGATGGTGTCTCAAATTGAGGAAGAAGGGAGAAAAGAGAGGAGGGGAGAAGAAGAGGAGGCACAAATGGATGAGGTGGTAGATAGGTAGGCAGGCAGACAGACAGAAGGAGGAGGAGGAAGTGGTGGTGGTAGGTGCAGGTGCAGGTGACTGACACCTCGAAAAGAAACCTTAGGTAGGCTTATGTACGAGGATGCATAAGGACGAGTGAATGAATACCTCATTATACATCCATCTTACCTAGGACTTATTGTAGTGGACATCTGCCTGCCTCAGGCGGGTGGAAGCCTATTTCAGCGCGGAACAGTTATTGGAAGGCAAGGCAGCCCGCCTCGGAGCGTCAGGACTTGAGGTGGTCTGCTAAATGCCCCCAGGTATTTCGACTTTCATTGTAGAGGTACCTCAGCCCCATACAGCAAACCGTCGATTCCAATTCTGCCTTGGGTCTTTGAAGAGCTTGGCTCAGGTCGCCCACTAATAAAGACCCCTACAGCCGTCGTCGATAGGCGGCTAGGGCCAGCGGGTGCGGCTGCGGCGAAGTACCCATCGGCCCACCACCTGGCATCGCATCTGCGGAATGGACATGGATCCATGTTCTGACGGGAGTGTGGGGTTAAGTTGAGAGCCTACCTTACCTTGGCGTAACCACCACCAGAGACCTGAAGGAATGGATACCAAGAGATGAGCTAAACGCCCGGTAACAACTGAGAATGGCGTTTCTTGAAAACAGAGAACCGTTTGAGAATCATCTCTGGGTCTGGCACAAGACCAACCTGAAACGACGGTTCCATACCAGAGGTTAAACTACGCAGCCCTTTCAAGTGTAAGACTGTCTGGGAGGGATGGAAATCTGACTACTATCAACAACCAATCCCCATCGTGTCTAGTCCAGCACGTCTTTGGCGTGTCGATTCGGCTAATGGCATATGCATATGATGAATCAGTGGTGGCTGCAATGTTGAAACAATTTATCAATCAGGAGAGCATCGCAGCGGTAACTTGTGGAAGTCATGATCTCTGTTTTCAGTTTGCTTTCGGGGATATTATATTTAAGCCATGTCTTGTGCCCAACACATTGCAGGAAGGAGACGGCATTTTTTTTGGCACGCTGTATGCTGCGTGTAATAGGCTGAAGGCTTGTGCGATCCCATTCGCCCCTTTGTGGTGTTTTGGTTTGAAACTTGCGGCCAGCAGCAGGCAGCCATTCCAATGGATCAGAGACTCTTCATCCGTACCTGTACATTCCATGACAGGGGGAGTCATGAGGTGGCCCACCAGTGCGGCCATCCCCCGGGCTGTCAGCTTGACCCAAGGCTTTCTACATCCCCATTCTGCTTGTGTTTGGGGTGACTCGAATTATTAGCATTGAACAAAGATTTATTCTATTCGTACAGGGAATACAATTGTGCTTCGCCTCAACATAGCCTGCCTACATACCTACTCCATACCTACCTACCTAGTTAACTACCTGCTACCTGCCTCTAGGCATGCATGCACGCGGTCACCCGCCTCAACAACTGACTGGAAACCGTTGCTATCCACACCCCTCTAGGTAACACGGAAGAGGGGTAGCTGGGCTCTATAGATTCCTTTCCTAGGGTGCCTTGTCTGGCATTTTTTATCTTGTCAACCGTGGATTCTCTCTCTCGATGTGCATCGTCTGACCATTGCATCCCAGAGAGCCAATCCTTCAGAGTGTCTTCAGCCATCTACAGTGCCCATCCGCTGGAACTGGTCCTCTCATCGCATCGCACCTGCCACCCCGCATCTATGGTCATGAGCTGGACGGAGTAATCCTCCTCTAATCTACCTTACCCGCCATCCACCAACCGCAGTCGACTTCTTCACTTCTTCCCAATGGCCGACTCAAAGAATCCTGAGTCTCCTCCCTCCCCGCCTCCTAAAGAACCCCTCCAGCCAGAGAAGCCCGAGGCTATTGTGGAAGCAGGTGACGAATCAAGGACCAAGCCGGAACTCTCATCCACATCTACAGACAGCGACATGTCTCCAAAAAGCGACCACTCGCGAGGAGAAAAGAGCAAGGCTCGTGGTGAAGGCACTCGGTCCTATAGCGCCGTTGTCTCTGGGGAGTCGGACCAGAAGGAGAACCAGAACTCATCCAAGTCCAAGGACAAGGTTGATGTGCCCATCAAAATGGACATGGACATCAAGGGTGACCATGCCGACCCAGATGCCATGGATTTGGATGGTTCGAAGACGACCATGGAGAATTGGGACGATGCCCCTGCCTACCAGGTGCCGCCAGCTGCCAAAACGACAGGCCTGCCACCGATGGCTGAGGAGTTCGAAACACCAGACGAATTTTCCGGCTTTGACAGCTCCAGCTTTTCTCGTCGTAAGGAAGACGCCAAAACACAGGAGGAGATTGCCCGTTTGCGCCGTCACGTCAACGATCTTCACCGAAAGATGAGCAACCTCACCACCGACAAGCAGATCGCTGAGGAAAAGGCCGAGCGGTTGGCCGATAGGGTTAACTCCCTAAAGCAGAGAATGAGCTCTAACATGACTGAGGTGGAGCGTAGTAGTGAGACGCTGGCTGCTAAGGTGGAAGAGCTCACAGATGAGAACAACCTCTTGAGGGAGCAGCTTAATGATGCGCAGTCGCATATCTTTAGCCTTCAGCCCTATCGCAAGGACTTGACGCCAGAGGAGGTCGGGCAGGTACGAATATTGGCTTCTATCGTCGTTAATACTTGCTGACATCTAGCTCTAGGATTACGAAACCCTCGTTGAGCAGGTTCAAGACTGGGTTCAAAAGTTCATGGACCCTTGGCTGGAGGATCACAAGGAAGGCGTCGACACCTTAATGTCCCAGTCCAGAAAACGAGCTCCGGAAGCCAACAAGTTCAAGAGGGTTTTGCACCAATACCCCGATCTTGTCCACGCTTCTTTATTCCCTGAGACGGACGAAGATATTCTCGCATCCATGATTCTGCGATATCTTCATGACAACATCTTCCAGGCAGTCTTGTACGGCGCCATCCACAACTATGTCGAAGTGGTGAGCTTTATCGAGAACGTCATGCAGATGTCGGTTGAGCCCAAGAGAGGTATGCAATCTACATGAAGTTGATTCTATTATTGAGAGCTGGACTAATATATAACACCCTTAGACCTCTTCTCTGTGCGGTCATGGACAGCCGAGGCCTACAATGCTCTCCTCAGCGCGCCTCAGTTCAGATCGATCCGTGAGAAGAGACGCAAAGAGATGACGATGGAACTGGCAGACCTATTCAGGATTTTCATTAAGAAGGATAAGTGGACGTGGTTCTGCGAGAACTTGAGCGATCGTTGCGTGGGCCCAGCAATGAAGCTCTACGAGAAGATGCAGGTTTCAACTCACCACTTTTATCTTGACATCAACCCATATATCGTTTGGTCTGGAGGAGAGCTCAGCGCCTCACCCGAGTTTATCGACTCGGTCCCGAAGCTTGATTGCCAGAATATCCTCAAGAACCGGAAGGCATTCAGTCTGGACAAGTTGGATACGCCACCATCCAAGAAGGAGCTATACCACCGACTACTCAACGTCTGCACCATTGCACCAGCTCTCTACATGCGTCAAATTGGACAGAGAGATGCTATCAAGGAGCCGATAGTTGTGCGGAAGCAGCAGATGCTTGTGGCTTGGGGACCAGAGGAGAAGCGACGGGTATATCGAGATAATGGCGAGCAGACTCTGGTGTCGCACCTCTATTCTTCCAAGAGTATGGGAGAAGGATGGGCACCGTTTTGGAAGTAATGGTTTTGCAAGGCTTTGAGCGATTGTCACTGGGAGACGAGATGAGGAATCCTCCCAGGATTCTTTGAGAGTCTGAGAGATGATTGTAGCATTTTGAGAGTCTAGATGACGGAGAAATGTGGTCACGGTTTTGTTTTTCGAGAACTAGAGAATACCAGCATGGAGGTTAGGTAGTGTGATCAGCAGATTTGATGCTATTGCCATTGATCTATGTCAACCTTGGTTCCTTAGTTGTGGTTGATGGATGCCAATGGCTAAACCCCTTGTTAAACCACATGATTGTCTGCCTCTATCTGTACTATCTGTGGATTCCCTACCCTATTAATAGCGTCTTTGATTTGCAACAAAAACGGCTTTGAAGGCGGAATCTATCGTTTCAGGTCGAGTCTCCAAGTTTGGCCGCCGTCGTGGTCCAGAGGGATGATTCCGCATGTACCGGTACTTTGAATGGGGGGGTGTGGATGCAAAGCCCGCCAGGCGCAGCAAAAGCTGAACAAGACTCCTCCCCCTCTCAAGGCGGGCGGGATGGTTTGGTCAGGGAGCCAACGCAAACTCTTGGAGAGCGCCGCAAAATCAGCCCAGCGGGGTAAGGCATCTCGTTTTTTGCCAAGTTGAGCGACAGGCAGGGGGTGGCATTGAAGCTTGGAAGGTTGGTTTTTCTTGTCCTTGAAGCTCCAGAGAGGCTGATCGTGCCCTTGAGACGAGACACACGCGAGCTAAACCAAAGTCCTATCATCAGAGCTCAAGGCCACCACCTCAGGCAGCTACCGACTTTCTACCAACCCTCTCTCACGAGATCTTGAACTGGATTATTCAATTCATCAACTTTCACCTGCATCAATGGTTACGGGCTGCCGATATGCTGCCTCAATCGTGACATTTCTGGACCGTACTGATTGATTGACATTGATCTCACATTGTACTCATCACTGCTTCTCGGCTGCATATGTCCCAGCATTCATCGCCCCTCACTCCATTTGCTCACCCATTCATCCTTTTTCACTCTTTCATTCATCCCTTGGAGTCATCATCAAACAAGCAGAGGTTAGGCGCCTATTTTTGAAACGGTAGCTCAATCAAGACATGCTGCGCTCTTTCAAAAACAGGGCATCTGGGGTTTTCCGCAAGAAGAAGGCGGCACCAACAGACACTGAGCCGCCTGTACCGGACCTGCCTCTGCCTGTTCCACCTTCACCTGCCGACACTTCAGCTCCTGGTCCGGCTCGTTATATCCCACCACCACCTCCACCTCCTCCATACTCATTACCATCAACTTCGCTATATACTCCTTCTACTGTCTCGACGCGGCCTGAGCAAAATCAACAGGAGCAAGAGCGAGAACAAGAACAGGAACAGGAACTGCAATTCTGGGACGATCACCAGCAAGATCAGCTATTAGATCAAGCCCCCGCACCTCAACCACCAGCACAAGAACCTTCGGCGTCAGATCCATTCGCGCCCAAATACGTCCCCTATATGGAAGCCACGCCCCTCAAGAACAACATGTTCGCTGGAAACGCAGGCAGATATGGGCGGGTGAACCCTGATATCATGGGTGGCTTTGGTGATGACGATGACTCCATTTGGCTTGTGGATGATGAGGAGTCGGATGGGGAGCAGCGCCGAGAGCAGCGCAACAGTCAAGCCCGCTCTTCTAATTCTCTACACACCCCTTCAAGGCCAGTCTCGCGACATTCTGCTGCTTCTTCTTCGCGCACACCAGCAATGACACAAACCCTGGACGCGGGTCCTGCCCCTCCGAGTTCTTCTCTTAGACCGGCTTTCCAGTATCATGTGCCCTCTCTTCTCGACGACGACGAGTTCACCTCGGGCACTCTCTCAAGTACTGTCGCAACACCGGAAACACCGCCTACACAGGAAACCTCTCCTGCGCCAAGACGAGGCTACGGTCCTGTAGCAGCATCAATTCTAAATCTCACCGATCTCGGTGTCGACGCCGACGACATTGACGAGCCCCCATCAAAGAGACGAAATGTCGCCCCCCTCCCCACTCGGCCTGCGGTTGCGTCTTCTTCTTCTTCTTCTTCTTCTCTAGTTAATCCGTACGTTGCCCGGTTTCAGCAGCCGGATGATGCCAACGCAACGGCATCCCTCCGCCAGCTGGATGAGTCTGCGGATGACGTCGCTGATGATTTCAGGTAGGTCTCGCGAAGACTCCCCTCTCCCTTCGATGCCGCCAATGCTAGGTGCCTTCTAGTTGATGGCATCTGGGCTGTTTTGTGTCATCCGTTGTGGCATGGCTGTCGTTTTGCGTTATGCAGCCTTCCCCGTCGTCATTTTGTTCTGCTCTTGGTTGCTCTATACCACAAATTGTCTTGGAATTTACTAAGAAATTATACTCTTACAGTTTTGGCCAGCGATACCAGAAAGCCCCTGATTCATCTGATGTGATTGTCACCCACCAGCGGATACCAGCAAGCGTGAGCGTTGGCGAAGTAGAGTGCTTGGTTTGTGCAGAGACAAAGGGAGCTAATGCCTTCCCTCGTTTCTCGATAACATCGTCATGCACCCACCCTCCGAGCACATGCTTTGATTGTGTTCAGCTATCCATTGAGTCAGATCTGAGTAGCAAGCTCTGGACTGAGATCAGGTGTCCCGAATGCCGTGAACTACTGGAATATGCCGACATTCAGCGATATGCCAATAACCAAACGTTTACAAGGTATGTCAATGAACATCTAAATAGTGCTAGATAATGCTAACTTGAACTAGATATGAGACTCTGGCTCTTCGGGCTGCCATGTCAGAAGCTGAAAACTTTATATGGTGCACTTCTGGCTGTGGCTCCGGCCAGATCCACGACTCGGGCTCTGAGCAGCCAATTGTTACATGTCTTCACTGTGGCCATCGTTCATGCTTCCATCACAATGTTGCGTGGCACCAAACTTTGAGTTGTGACGAATATGACCAGCTCCTCGCCGACCCTGAAAACTTCCGCTCTAACCTCGAGATCGAGAACGAGAAATGGTCGGAAGCCCAGCGAGCTCAGTTGGAGGCTGACAGAGCTATGGCACAGGGGCTACTGGCTGAGGACCAGGCCGAGCGGAGGCGCCAGGAAGAAAGAGAACGAAAGGAGAGGGAGCAAGCACAAAAGGCAGCCAAGCTGGCACGACAAATTGCCGCCAGAAGGAAGCGGGAGGAGGAACAGAGCCGAGCTACCGTAAACCAAACGACGAAGCCTTGTCCCGGGTGCGGGTGGGCTATCGAGAAGAACAAGGGCTGGTATGTACAACCTTGTGTTACTCCAATGAACAAATGTGCTAACCTAGTAACAGTTCGCATATGACTTGTAAGTTAATCCCAGTTGTCCTTGATTTCCTCCTCGTTGCCCTCCTGAGGCTCAACCCTGCCCTTGATGGTGCGTTGGCACGAGACTCGTCTCTCGCTGTTACCCTTGGATGCTAAACAACCATGACAGGCATCAAGTGCCGGTTTGAATTCTGCTGGGCCTGCAACCAGACGTGGGACCGCAGACACAACAACTACTGCACTGGCTGATCTGATCTGATCTGATCGAAACTTGGCGCACACATGACGGCGGTTCAGTAACTGACCCTCGCAGGCATCAAATGCAAACACGAGTTCTGCTTCGAATGCGGCGCGAACCACCGAGAGATCATGAAGAATGACAATAGCGTCCACAAGCGCACATGTCGCTACCATCCGGATAACCTTGAGGACTATGAAGGCACCGAATGAATGGGAAATAAAGGTGGAGGAAGACAGGATGTTGTATGATATTGGATCAGATTTGCCCAGAGATACCCTTCAGGCAGGATGGCGTTAGCGACATGATAATTTTACTAGCCCACCATTGTTGTGGAAGCCAAACACACCAAGATGATTAGGAATCTATGCAGCATCAATGTGAGTGAAACAGTAGAGGGGACTTGAACTTCAAGCATGGCCCCTAAATCTTCCATTCGCCTCGGTAAAAGATAAGAGTGCAATAAAGTACATGTATCCATCCCTACCAGAGATTTAATCAAACCCATGTCCATGCAGATAACAACTCCCAAATGAAAGGACTACTTCAGATACACCATAACCCCTGGGTATTCACAACCATGTTCGTTACATCGCCTTCCACGCGAGCCTGCATTCTCAAGCAGCGGTCAACTCGGCAATCCTACGCTCCAGCTCGGGAACCTGCCGCAGCCGGACCTCGAGCTCCTCACGCTCATCTTCGAGCTTGAGGCGTCGCTCAGCGTCAAGTCGGGTGAAGATGTAGTTACCCTGGCCGTCAAATTGGAGGATGTGCGAGTGGTACTTCCACAGGCTACGTCGATGGCTCACTGTCATGAGAGTGACGCCGAGGGCCTTGGCCGTGTCGTACATGGCCTTTTCCGTCTCGAGGGTAACGCTGCTCGTACACTCGTCGAGGATGGCGTACTTGGGACGATGGTAGAACAGACGAGCCATAGCCACGCGCTGCTGGAGACCACCCGAGAGCACATCGCGCCACTCGGCTCGGCATCCCAGCCCTCGTCGTACATCTCGGGAAGATGCTCGAGGCCGAGCGTCTTGAGGTAGCCGAGAAGATCTGCGTCAGTGACACCGCGGGCGCGCATCTGGCGGAGAGAGTCGGGGTAGATGATCTGCTGGCGAAGGGAACCTCGGGAGAGGTAGGGTCGCTGGGGGATGTAGAAGATGGCGTGGAACGGTGGCTTATACACTGTGCCTCCGTAGACAGGCCAGAGTCCGCCCAGGATGCGGAATAGGGATGACTTGCCACAGCCGTTGGGGCCGACGACAAGGAGATGGTCTCCATGCTTGAGGGTGAAGGACAATGCCTTGACCAGCACGTCGCCATTGGGAGAGATGATGGGTCTGTCGGGGTTGAGTATGTTAGCCGGGTTTCAGCAGTACGTCAAGTTGCCTCCACTTACACATCAATAAATGTGATGTCGTTGCTCTCGTGGACGGTTCCTCGTCCTTTGAGGACAGCCTCGTTACCCTCTGTGCCCGAAGATGACACCAGCTTCTTCTCGAAGTGACCAGACTGGACATCATCCATAACATCGAGCAGGGTCGCAACTCTTGATGTATATCCCGCCAATTCCATCACTTCCCTGTACGAGAACATTATGCGTCCAAAAGCGTCTGATGCAGATAGCAGCATTCGTCTGTTGGTGACGAATGCCTCTGTTCGGTCACCCATGTTCATCGCGACATGGCCAGGCATCTTGATGAAGACAGGGACACTGCAGAGCATGAGACCGAGAGCGCCCCAGAAGTACTTGATGACAAAGTCCTCCATGAAACCATGATAGAACCGCCTCCGTAGAATGTAGTTGACGTGCTTGATGAGGGTGAAGTAACCCTTGTCCAAGGTATCCTTCTCGGCACTGTGACCACCATACAATGCGATTTCTTCGCTGTAATCGATGAGGCGAGAATGTTGGAAGCGGAACTCGCCCTCCAGCCTAGCTTCATCAGCGACATACTTGCCGAATGGTGGAGTGAGCGCTCTCATGACGTTAGCTGAGAGCTGAACGAGAAGTGACATGAAGACAACGCCCTCTCCGCCAACACTCTTGGAGAGAGAGTATGTATAGATAGTCTAAATTGGGTCAGCGAGACACGGCAAGGATAGATTAAGGGAACTCACCATGTCGAGCATTGGCTTGGCAAGATTACTATACAGCTCAGCCAAGCTATTCGAGAACTTGGACACATCGACTGCAATCAACTGATCGGGATTCTTTATTCGGTCGTCCAAGGCCGATATACCATAAAAGGTCAAGTTGGAGAGGTATTTATCGTGGATAAACTGTGTAAGCCGCGTTCGGTACTTGAGAGACAACTCGGCTTGGTGATATGATAGCTGCGAAGGGATTAGCATATAGCCCAGCCATAAGTCAGGACCAGCTCACCATGGAATTTGTAAAGGTAGCAGGTACAGCGATCAGCATCCACCATACTATGCGCTTCAAGAATTCCTTTCCGTTGCCCTTTACCAAAGCCTTGACGATGGCACCATCCATCTCGGCGACGCGCAAACTGATCAGTGTCCTCAGGACAAGGAAGAAGCTATGGCTCATCAACAGCCTCGCCTCCTTGCTGCGCCATCCAGGAACGACAATCTTCAGAAGCCGAAGTAGAGACCGGAAAAACTCGCGGTTTAGTTCGACCTTCTTTCGCGGTGTCTCTTCGCTGCCGCTCGACGTGGTACCGCGACGGGCTGCGCGCTGGGCGGCTTCACGCGCCGAGGCAGCCTTTTGCTCGGAAATGGCATTGCGGATACGGTTTGCGAGGGCGATGAAGAGGGTTATCCACACGGCACGGGAGATACGAGTGCGGTTAGAGACGTAGAGGCCAGTCAGCCGAGAGATGATACCGCGGAGAGTGCGATCGCCTGGCAGCGCGAGCTTCGACTGGGACGCCATGATGGGCGCGTTGTAGAGTTAATACTCTACAGCCCCGTAAGATTCAAGTGTCGCGCGCGTGTTGAAACTTCTGGTAGACGGTTCAAGAAAACTCCAGACTTTGCGAGGTCGTCGAGGCTGTGAGGGGAGACAAGGCGAATCGACGTCACGTCACAAGCCTACCGAGGCCAGGCGCGGCGCATTAGGAAATCGGATCCCGATTCGGCAATTCAGAGGATGAAGACGAAGGACGTTGACAAGACGGAAATCTACGACTCGATATTAAAAAGAAAGGGAACAAGTCAAAAAGTTGAAGAAAGTTAAAAAGGAAGAAGAATAATACATGAACCGAAAATGACCCATGTGGTGGTTGTGTTCCATGCAGAAGCTCGCTCCCTCCCTCCCTCGGCCGATGAGTCTGGGGCAAGTGCAATGAACCCGTTCTCCCCACACTTTTCCCATGCTACGCTCGGCATGTGATTGCCATTTAGAATGGGGGGAAACCAGCCACAGAGCATGGGCCACCCCGGAAAAAACACCAGCCACATTTGACAGCAAAGCCACATTCCGCGGGGGGTTCGTAAATGAATTTTTGTGTCGTCGTCGCATCGCGGGGCAACTTTTTTTGCTCTCATGATCAAACAACCAATCCAACTTTTTCCTCTCACAGCTTGAATTTCCCAACGAAACCGCCCAAAATGTCCGACGACGAGAATATTTCCATCTACGATGAGATCGAGATCGAGGACATGACCTTTGACGAGGCTCTGGGTGTCTACCACTATCCTTGCCCTTGCGGCGACAAGTTTCAGATCGCTCTCGACGACCTACTGGACGAGCAGGACATTGCCGTGTGTCCCAGCTGCAGCCTCATGATCCGTGTCATATTTGACTTGGTATGTCGGACCGATCTCTCGAGCTGCACTTTTTTGTTTCTGACCTCTTTTTTTAAGGACGACCTACCAAAG
The DNA here is from genome assembly GCA_003947045.1 of Fusarium ambrosium. Lineage (NCBI taxonomy): Eukaryota > Fungi > Ascomycota > Sordariomycetes > Hypocreales > Nectriaceae > Fusarium > Fusarium ambrosium. The sequence continues at coordinate 32,316 of NIZV01000251.1, forward strand.
CCTCCTACTTCGGGTCCCTCGGGCGGCCAGATCCCCATTGCCGCCTAAACTGTCCAGCCATCATGACAAATACCAAGCGCCGAGCCCTTCTCCTCCTCCGAGGTTTTTCTATTTCGGTCCTCGCAACGATTTATGTCTGAGAAACAGTGGCACATGGCTGCAAGTGCGGCAGGGAATAAGCCTGCGCCCGCCGCTTATATGGACTGGACCACATCAACCCGGACCTCCCGCAGAGGCAATGCCGACAGGATGGAGAGTCACCAAGCACTCGCGTCACCCCCTGGGTTTATACAGACACTGGATGGGGGCCTCCGATCAAGGAGAGAAATAGTTGAGAGATCTGAAGGCCATGTTCGGTTGAATATATCAACTCGATAGGACGCAGGACCAATTGTCTCGGACAAGTCAGAACAGAATGATCCCCGGTCAAGGCAGCGCCGGTCGCGATTAGACCTTTATAACAAGGTTCGATTCCAGGCCATGGAGACGATCAGGCGAACTCAACAGCATTCAAATGTTTGGTGGTGGCATACAATATGCCACGAATAGGAGTCAGAAGAGAGGAACTGGACATGTCACATTCACATTCACAGGCCAAGTCCCTGCCGAGATTGGTATTGACAATTAGTATTAAAATATGTCGGAAGCGATCTCGCTTCATTGATCTATCTAGTCTAGCCCGGACGATCGTGTTCCCGGTCTAAATCCAATCGAAAGTTATGCGCGCACCAGCACGTCTAGGGACGGGAAAAGATCCAACCATTGTCCCATATCCGTATCCAGATTTCAAAAAAAGGATCCATATACATTGCCAACACCTTTGTCAAGTTTCCCAGGTTTTACAGGGCAAGGACGGCGGCGACGGCACCGACAACACCGGCGAGACCGGCCTGGGCACCGAAGGAGACGGCACCGTTGGGGCTGGGGACACCGTCGGTGCTGGTGGGCTCAGAGCCGGAGCCAGTAGTGGTACCGTTGGTGTGAGCTGTTTGAGATTTGAGTGTTAGTTTTGTCGTGATGATATATCGTCATGTTCGAGGAAGGGTTGGACTAACGACCAGGAGTGGCAATGGGAGTGGCGACGGGAGTCTGAGTAGCAGCCGCAACAGCGACGAGAGCGAGGATGGGAGCGAAACGCATATTGAAGGTTGGTGGTGGTGTTTGTTGTTTAGAAGAAAACGGGTTCGGTTTTTGTCTGGTTTGTCGAAAACGAAAGACTCTGTTGGATAAACGACTGTGGTTTCTGAGTTGATTGTGGAATGAAGAATCGAGAGAGCTAGAGGGGAGGAACTCTTGACTCCTATATACCTCTCAAGCTCACAAGGATAAGTCTATGGATCGGGGCTGGCTCTCTCTCTCTCTCTCTAGAGTGTACTTTGCATGATACCAGCCCCAGGGGGCGGTTGCATCATCCCAACCCGCAAGCCACCCACAAAATTCAACCCTCTCCCGGGATTGCCCCCAAGGAAGGGGCCTCAAGATGGGAAGTTGGACCGGTGGGCAAGGTCCCACTGCCACTGTACAGTGTGTGTAGGTGACGGAGTGTAGGTATACAGCACAGTTGCGTTGCGAGCCGTGCCAGCCGCGTTCAAAATGCAATGACCCAGCCATGGATGCCTCACATTAACCAACAAAAGAGCCGCCTTACACACACCCCAGCCTCGCGCGCCCGTGTCCCGCCGCATCAATGGCGTTGCTGTTGCTAGACCAACCGGAGGACTATCAGCCGCCATGCAGGAGAAAAGGCTTTCACCGTACTGCTTGCTGCACGCACAACAAACGCATCAACAACAGTCCCCCAGCCTGCTTCTACCGCTGCAGCTGCATGTACCTGGCCTGGCTGGCAGGGGGACTCAAAGGTGTATTCCCGACCGGGCCAGAAACAAGGTTGAGCCGTCGTGCCAGGTCAACAACCTTGCGTCATTGGGGGAATCCACTCTGGTGGTCGACATGGCCTTTGGCTGCAAAAGTTGTGGGTTTCGGTGTGTGGGTGGCAATGGCTATGGTTCACTCTGGTGGAGGCGGGATGCTTCTCTGCTTGCGCAAGCTCTTCCTGACTAAGAAGGGGATGGAAGTGTGAAAAGGGACCCCGAAGTTTCTAAACATGGAATCAAAAAAAAAACACTGGGTCAATATTTCTCACGCAAATAGCGGTTGCCAACTTTTTTTTTTTTTTTCCCATCCCTGAAAAATCCCCTAATAACTTGCCTTGATTTCAACTGTAGTACCTAGGTTACATACACTGTGAAATCTAGGAACTAGGGTCCTCGCCCGGCTCTTTTCGCTTCGATCCATGTTTTCTGGGCGTCGGAGCTATTGCAGATCCTCTTTCTTTCTCCCTCCTTCCATAATCTATGGTTCTGACGCGCAAGCCTAGGGACCCAGAAAAGAGATCGGCTTCCCAAAGACGGAAACTTGTTAAAAAAGCCATGGACCAGCCACGGGGTGAACCTTGCAGCACGGGTCGAGCTCGGTTCAAGGGGGGAGTGAGATACTTATCCGTACACTCCTTTGTTCTGTTCAAGACGACGGGACGACGGTAAATGGGGGGTCGGGCCCACTAACTTGGTCGACATTGCGCGTAAAGGGGATTTTATCTGAAGCAATGGTTGGACGGACCAAGGAAGTTCTGTTTACCCACAGACCACAAAACACTCGCTGCGCTGCCGGTAGTGTCCCCCCCTCTCCTGATGTGTGATGTGGACGTTGATATTGGTCGATATCTACATGATATGGATTCCTTTCCTTTCCCCGGGGCAACAGAGAAGAGGTACTAAAGGTATTGGATGTGGGCATTCCAATGTTACAGAAACTGAGACGCCCCCTGATCAGAGCTTTTTCAACCTCCTTGATTTTACTTTTTTTATTCTATACTGTATGTAAGAATACAGATAGATACTGTAGTTTTGAGAGAGAAAATATCCATCCCTGATGTGATTTTGATTTGATTCATTCATGCACACGTAACCCTTCATATTCAGTACATACTTTGCTCATCAACTCCAACCAACCCTCATCTTCCACATCCCGAATATTTTACAGGGGGTCGCCCACATAACACGGGGTTTTCAGCAGTAAATGGCACATGCACATGCACGCACGCACGCACGTACGTACCTCACAAGCGCCGTAAAAGGAGAAAGAGGGAAGGGGAGAGGGAAAAAACAAGCCTTTCTCTAGCATGCCTGATCGGCACTCTTTTTTTTTTTTTTAGATCCTGATCCACTCACACGTAACCTTTCCATTGTTTATCACGTAGCAGAGCCACTGTATGTCTAACATTGTTTTAACGGGGAACCGACCCGACGCTTCTTCCGCTGTTTGATGCATCATCTCAGGCCTCCACGTTCTCAAAAAAGAAGGTTGGCACGCCAGGAACTGCATTCTCGGCCACCGGCACAGAGATCTCCACCTCCTTTCCGTCCGCCAGGTTGACTCCCTTCTTGCCGCCCTCCTCCACCGACAGGACCTCGCATGCAACGAGGCCGCCTGTTCGCTTCAGGCCAGCCACCATCTGCAGGAGAGTCTCCTTTTCGTCGAACGCCAGCTTCTGCTCCAGCACTGCGCTGGCAGGCTCGCCCGCCTGGAGACGCCTCTTCAGGTTCTGCACAAATGGCATAGCCTTCTTCATCTCTCCCATCTTGCCAATCTTGCCGTTCAGCTGCTTGTCGTTGACCGACTTGGTCTCGGGATCCCACATCTCCTTGAGCAGATCAATGTACTTGGCCTGCCAAGCGGGGAACTTGTCCGTCACAAAGACGGTCAGCTTCTTGGGCTTCTTGGGGTCAAATGATGTCTCCTTGCCCTTAGCCTTCTTCTTCAGCTGCAGTCCCTCTGCAGAGTTGACGCTCGAGGCAGTGTTTCGTACATAGTCTCGCTTCGCTGACAGAGCCGCATCCACCTCACCCACCTCGGGGAAGCGTGCGTTGTGAATGGTGCCCTCCTTCTTGAGGACCTCAAGCCAGATGTACTCCGACCAGTGAGGAGCGATGACTGCCAACAGCAGAGCCTGCACCTCGATATACCGCAGGACGAGGTCCTTGTGCATCTTGAGGTTGGCAGCGGCGCACGCCTCACGGTAAAAGTCACGAGCACTTGTCAGCTCGTACAGACCAGCCTTGAGCGCCAGCTTGTAGTTGGTGTTGGAAAACTGCTCAACGGCTTCCTTGGAAATGGCGTTGAGGTCATTGCTAAAGAGAGCATCCTGGAACGAGTTGATCTCGCCGCTGCGAAGCTCGTCCTGGTTTTGCACCATCTCCTCGCACCACTCCTTCAGGGTAAACAGTCGCAGAATGTTGTTGTCGGCGACATCCTCCTCAAAGTTGGCATCGTTGACACCATCACCAGCGTCTGCCAGCGCAATACGGGATGCGTCGGCACCGTACTTGAGGGTCAGGTCACGGAGGGTCATGAAGTTGCCGGTACTCTTGCTCATCTTCTCGCCGTTCAGCATCAGATGGCCGTTGGCACGCACACCTCGGGGCCAATACTCCGGTGGGAAGATGGCCAGATGCACGTAGAGGAAGAAAGTAAGATGGTTGGGGATGAGATCCTTTCCGGATACTCGCACGTCGAGAGGGTAAAAGTACTCAAACTCGCGGCGCATGCTCTCGAGAGTCTCCTTGGGGATCTTGCTGCTGTTCAGGATCTCGTCGCTGAGTTCGCGGCGGCAGAAGAGGTAATCCCAGACCTCGTCGGTCATCTGCTCGGGGCCAATGTTGCCCTTGCCCTTTGTTCGGCCAAAGAGATCATTGTGGAGATAGTGTGCGATGGTGTAGTAAGCCATGTAGACGGTCGAGTCACTCAGACTCTCGACCAGGAACTGAGGATCCCAGGGCAGCTTAGAGCCCAGGCCAAAGCTACGGGCGCACGCCCACTGGTTCAGCCAGTTCAGCACACTCTCGAAACCGTTCTTGGTCTCGGGGGTATAAGTCTCTAGGCCCTTGCCGTCGGCGTTGTCAACCCACTTGAGGGCCGTCTGCTTCCACGCCTCCTCACCGTAGTCAAGGTACCACTGGTCCATAAGAGCAACAATGCAGTCGTCACCAGATCGGCTGACAACCTTGCGCTCAGGCTCCGAGTAGGCAAAGGCCTCACCAGCATCAATCAGCTGTGCCCGGACCTTGGGCTTGGCAACCTCAACCTTCTCTCCCTTAAAGTCGCCAACCTTCATGGTACCCTGGTAGAAGCCCTCCTTGTACGCAAGCTCCTTGGCTTCCTCAAGCTGCTTGGTGTCCTTGGGAGATGCAATCTTGAGCTTCTTAACAAGGAAAGGTGCGCACAGGTCGCCGTAGGTAGGAGTGTCAATGATGGGGAAGATTTCCAACTCAGCCCATTCCTTCTGGATGCCGTAGTAATCGGCCTTCTTGGCCAGGTCTGTCACAGTAGCAAAGTCGTCAGGGCTGTCAGAAGGCACCGAGGTGACAACACCGGTACCCTTTGTGGGAAGAACTGTCTCCATGGGCAGAACACGGACACCTTCACTGTGGAGGGAGAGAGGAGCATGGATCAGACTGCCCACGATGTCAGAACCGACGATCTCGGCGGCCTTCTCGATGACACCCTCAGTAGCAAAGATACCCTGGTAAGCCATGTTGCGTGCAGCTCGGTCGGTCACAACGTAGTAGTCGGTCTCGTTGGCCTTGAAGACACCATAGGTGATCTTAGGACCGACGAAACAGCAGGTCTGGCCGTACATGGTCTCGGGACGCAGAGTCGCGGGAACAAGGTAGACGTTGGATCCCTCAGGGAGCTTACCCTTGAGAGTCTCGGCGGCCTTGGGAGCCCACTCCAAGACCTTGAGCTTGAGAGCAGTGTACTCCTGAGGACCAACGGCCTCACCCTCAGCTCGGTCGTGGTCCATGCAGGGCTGCCCATCCTTAATCGAGTAGATAGTGTATCGCTTGCCAAACTTGATCTTGTCGAGCTCCTTGAGACGGTTCATCTGCCATCGGACAAAGGCATCGTAGTAAGGGTTGGCATCGGTTGTGACGAAGGATCGGCGCCAATCGATACGGCAACCAAAGTTGGTCAGGTCTCGAATAGCCAGGGGAGGGAAGAACTCGAGCCAGTACTGAGGGTCGGCGAACAGGTGAATCTCCTCGGTAGGGATACCAATCGCCTGCATGATCTGGAACTGGTACTTCATCTTGACGGTCTTGGCCGCGGCCTTGCCCTTCTTGGCAGTGAACTTGGTCACGTCCTCCTTGGTCTGCTTGGCAGCAGGAGCCTTCTCCTCCACGACAGACTCCTCCTCCTTGTAGTCCTGGAAGTCTCGGCCGAAGAGCTTGATCTCGTTGACCAGCTTATCGGCACAGGCCTTGATAGGCATGCCTGTGCAGTGGAATCCCATGGGGAACAGGGCGCGCTTGCCCTGCATCCTGGCGACACCAGCAGCGAACTCGACCTTGCTGACCGAGAACGAGTGGCCGGCGTGCAGGGTGCCGTTCATGTAGGGATAGGCCATACATCCGAAGAACTTGGGCTGCTGCTCACGCAGCTCGGCGGCAGAGATGGAGTGGAGGGGGATCTCGTCGGTCGAGGGAGCATCGGGCTGGAAGACACGGTCCTGCTGCCATTTCTCCTGATACTTCTTTTCGATGGCAATCAGAGAGTCTCGCTTCTCAGTCTGCCAGTAGTTAGAATAGTCATTTCAACACATTTTCAAAGAATTGGACCTGCACCTTTGAGTTCCTTGGTTTTAGAGATGGTCAGAGCCTCCATGGCTTTCGGGACGGAGTCTGTTGAAGCCATCGTCGGATATCGACAAGACCTATAATGTGACAAAATAAATCTCGTCAGTCGCTTCTTCCCAGGAAAGAAAAACCAGAGGCAGATTGGAATTTACAAACCTCGAAATCTCACTTGGAAATTTTCTGAGTCACGGTTTGTAAGGGAACGAAATCGGGCCTGGGTGAAGGAGGGGTGAAAATCGCGGGGCAGAATCAACGGGCGACTGCGCTAAGTGGCTAGTGCGTGGGCTGTTGTGGCTGTGCAGTGGCGTTCTCGTCCTTTCGTCACTTTTCGGAACCTCGAATCGCAACACCATCACGAAAGACTCGATGCAACTTTGTGCCATTGAGCAGCTAGTGTCGCAAGAAGCTCAATCGCCATGTTTTCAACGACACTCAGGCGCATGGCCGCTTCGTCAAAGGAGACCCTTCTGAAGAGGGCGCCATTGACTGTTGCAAACAACCCATACAAGGCACGAAAGGTGTGGCCGCCCAACTTTAAGCAGCTCACCCACCAGCAACAACTACGGTTTGAGAAGAAGTACAAGAGGCGCATTGTTCTAGCAAGTCGCTCGCCTACGTGGGAGAAAGCTGTCAAGACAGCCCAACTCTTGACCATCGTTGGTAAGTATATTCTTCAAACTTCTACTTCATCGGCTAATTTGGTCATCAGCTGCCATGGTCTGGATTCTGTTCTACTCCGAGTTTGAGTGGTGGGGGCAAAAGTATAAGCCCTCTGAAGAGGTCCGTCCATGGAATCAACAAGAAACGATAACGGAAGCTAACGATCTTGTCAGATCCGAAAAAAGACAAACTACCTCTTCGGTACACTGGACCCCGAGAAGAGATTCGAACGACGTCCAGACGCACCCCCTCCACCTCCCCCCCAAAGACGACTCCGAGTCAAAATAGAGTATTCTCTGTGTATATTATTGAATCTTGGAGTCTGGCGTTATCCCCGTGGTGGCATAACATGTATGGATATCTTGGTGGACAGGTTCATCCTGCACTCCGCTCTGTCATGCCTTCTATTCCTTCTCATTCAGTGTCATGATCATCACCGGCCCGTCCAGGCAAAGTTAGCGCCCATGCCGAGCCCAGCTCCCAAGCCTGAGGGTCCCCTTCCCTCGTTCACCGGTCGCTTTGCGACTGTTCCCTGCGCCTTGACTCCCGCGACAATGCGGTCCAGGTTGGTTTCTATTACGACGCCTCCTATAATCATCTCTGAAAGCGTAGCATGTAACGTCTCGAAGTTGAAGATCAAGTCCAACTCGCAAACATTCTCGAAAAGCTTGTCGAGGGCCTCGACGTAGACTTGGATTAGGTCGATGAGGGCGAGCGGCGACTCGGTCGAGGTCGAGATGATGATGAAGAAGAGCGTCGCATAGTGGCGGTATGTCACCAGCGAGGGGACATCGTTCTGCTCCTCCGACGAGGTGTGTGAGGTGCCCGAGGCGGCAAGCAGCGGTGGGAGAGGTAGAAAGTTGCAGGATCCGGCCGGTCGATTAGACACGAGGGTAAAGATCTCGGAGATGAGACGTTGCTGGATGCTCGTTTCCTAGAAGAAGGGAAATGGGTGAGTTGCACGCGACAGACAACGACCGGTCAGGAATGAGACGCACGAGCTGGGTATAGAACTTTGTCAGACGAGGCTGACCTTGGCCATTAAAGACCAAGAAAGCATTAATCATGATTGAGAGTTGAAATCCGTCATTCCACCTCTTGCTGTAGTCGGCGCGTTGTCGAGATGCGAGTGTGAAGCAGGTTGATGGTGGGGGTTGCTTGCGGCGCTGACAATGCCGATGACCGGGATGGTACGTACCTGCTTTGGAACACGACGTCATGATTGGCCAGGTGCTCTTGCACCTCACGAGCTCACATCCAAACCGCGGGGAGCTCAGCTTGTTCTTGTTGAATGCATCACGCCTTCCCTACCAAACAACGGCAATTGACATTCAACACCACAACAAGTGTACCTATCATCTCGATAGTCAACCATCTTTCAATCAATCACTCTAAACCCAAAGTAATCGCCTCTGGATTTTGATGCCAGCCCCAAAAATGTCCCGTCAAGTCGCATCCCAAGCCTCCCGTCTGGCTTCGCGGGCCGTCCGCACCTCGACACCTCTCTGCCGCTCGAGCTTCCGCCTCGCACCTGTGGCATCCCGCATCAGTCTCCCCGCTCGCGCTGGAGTTCTGCGAAACTACTTCTCGACCGCTCCGGCCCGCACGAGGGGCATCATGCCCGATACCGAGAACCCCGCCAAGCCTTTGAATGAGTCGGAGGATGTCCAGCCGAGTGCCGCTGTGGCCGAGCTGACTGACGGCGAGTATCACGAGCTTGCTGACGAATACCTTGATAACGTTGTGGGCAAGTTCGAGGAGCTTCAGGATGAGAGGGAGGATATTGATGTCGAGTTTTCGGTACGTGCAGTTCTTCAACTATGACTTCATTCTTGATCCCTCGGCTAACAGATTCAACTACAGTCCGGCGTCCTCACCATCAGCTGGCCCGACAAGGGCACGTACGTCATCAACAAGCAACCCCCCAACAAGCAAATCTGGCTGTCGTCCCCCATCTCGGGTCCCAAGCGCTACGACTGGTGCATCTTTGGTGAGGGTCAGGGCGACAAGGAGGGCACCGCCGTCGGCGACTGGATCTACGCCCGTGACGGCTCGAGCCTGAACCAGGTCTTCCTCGAGGAGCTCGGAGTCGACATTGACGTGCCTGGCGAGGAGTAGAGCTTCCTTCCCAGCGCTGATCGACATCCCGGGAAGAGCGGCGGCGGCGGTGGTGTTTGAGGTGGTTGAAAAAGGAACAGCATTGGCATTTTCTCTGGCGTTGAGGGCTTCAGGTAGCCTAGCAAGGATCTTCTCATGGTTTGAGTGTATTATATGTGTAATATCGAGACGAACCCTAACGTTAGGTGCTGGGAATGACGGGTAATTCCCGACTCAGAATGTATTCAAGTTTATCGTGCTCCGTTGCCCAAAATGTCTGCGGATATGGTTTTACTCCGCCAATGTGGTGATACAGATACTGTACATATGTTTGCGCCTCGTTGATGATTCCCCAGGTTGCTCTGATGGGTGGGTGCTGGTGATCCTTCAGGTGTTGCCGTGAGTGCAGTCTTCTGGCAGCTCAAACTAGGTGAGTTCCAAGTCTCTGCTTTTCGACTCAATGATCCATCTCTGACAGTCCTCTCATCGAATACCAGCCAAATAATCCCGGTCTAGCTCCTTCATAATCAGGTCCTTCCTCGTTGCTCTCGTCCAAGTGAAACACACAGATATCAACGCAGAAGCAGTCCCATCGTCTTGTTAAGCATAGCCACCGTCATATCATAATGTTGATACGCAGTCATTTTGACTATACCTATAGCAGACCTAAAACACATACAACGTCAGCACCACCAAAAATCGTCAAAACTCTTCTTATAATCCCAAAAACTCACCTTTCCCCCCTCATAGGCACCCACTTCTTGTAGTAACCCCGCCCGAGCTGCACCTTGACGAGGTTCTTGAGGATCCTGTGCTCCATCCCCTTCTCCTTGGCCGCCGCCTCCAGGAACCAGATGGTCCGCTGGATGCCCTTTTCGTTGTACTTCGCCCCGGGCTCGCGGAAGGCGGAGCGCAGCTGGTCGCGGACTACGAAGCGAGCGGGGAACGTGTGCTGCACCGCCTTCAGGAGGCAGCGGTAGAGGCGCCGGTATGCGTGTGCGGGATTCGGCTTGGTTGACATGGCTAATGACCGAGTTCAGGTTGTCTTGATGATTGTAGTTTTTCATACATGAGACGTCGTGGTTTGAATGAGTTTCTATAGAGTGCACGGACCACCTACAGTACCTCACCAACAATTTCGTACCTTGAGCTACCTAACACCGGCTTCAAACTCTTCATCAATCGAGTTGCTACTCAGATCGAGTCTATACTTATTCATCAAGTAGTATAACTACTCATTCCTCAAGTTGCTATCTCACTTCGTGTTAAACATCGCTAATTTCAGGACCATGTTCTGATTTATCTGCGTTCTATCCAATAGCTCACTATGTGTGCTCTCTTTAAACCAATGATCCAAAGTCGCCGTCTAATACATACATACAAACCAAACGGTCTAATAGAACCTTCGTCTCTCTCAAAACTTACCTATCGTATGGTGTCATTCAATACTCCAAAGACTAACCCAACCAATACCATGCCACACACTTGGCTCCGCTATCCTGACTTGAGCATATTCGCGCTGTCTTTATCCCAGTGACAACACGCCAATGCCTCGTGCGCCATCTATATGCATAATCTCTTTATCGACGCGATCCCCGAGTAAACACCGTTAATAATCACCACGTCGGCCATCCTCTTGCTGTCCCAGAGGCGCATAGCGGCCTTGAGCACTGCTACCGCTGTCTGATCTGTTGCGGCCGACCACCCTTGATAGCCATCCACCAACGCTTCGGCTTTCACCTCCACCGTTCTGGATCTGAGACTTGTTGTCGTCGTCAATAGTTGGGGGATCGAGGGAAAGACGGGGAATGGCGGACGAGGGTCCATTAAATCCCCGAGAAGATCCCACAGGAGAACCAGCCCTCATAAGGGAACTTGTTTCCACCCCGTGCACAGAAGGCGTGCCCGCTACGGTGCTAGCATCACCAAACAGCGAATCCATGTCTTCGAGGCGGACACCGCAGGTCTCGGGATAGATGAAGTAGACTGATGGGAAGATTAGCAGTGTTTTAGTATATCAGAGCATGAGCAGAGCTTACCAATAACCACACTAGCAACACAGAAGAACGCATGGACAAGGTACATACGCCACTTGATCCATTCCTGAAGAATAGGTGTCATCTCACCAACCAGCCAGTTAGCAGCCCAGTTCGTAGCCGTTGACAGACTGGCACCCTTGGAGCGGATGCTGAGGGGCAGGATCTCGGGGGGGTACAGCCAGGGAATGGGTCCCCATGAGAAACCAAAGGCGGCATTGTAAATCATGACGAACAAGACAACCAATCGGGGTGTCCACTTGACGTCGAGGTACAAGAAGTACGAGATGCAAGACAACGCAATTGCCATGGCTGCCGCGCCCGAGAGAAGGATCTTGCGACGACCCCATCGATCAACCAAGTACCAGGGAGGAATTGTTGACATGAGATATGTGAGGCCGTTGAAACCGGTCATGAGGACGGCATCGTGTCCAACCCAGCCAGCAGACTCAAAAACGTAAGGCGCGTAGTATGAGATGACGTTGATGCCGTTGAGCTGAGCCAATCCCTGAGCAGACATGGCAATAAAGACGCGGGTCTTGTATCGACGGAACATCTCGGCGTAGGTTCGCTCGCCTTCTTGGCGCTGCAGGAGCACATCCATCTTGATCTCACGGTACTCGTCTCGAGCCTTGGGGTTGTGAATGTCTCCGCCACCATACAGGTTAGCAATGACAACCATACCTTCCTCGTCGTGGTCGTTGTCCAGAAGCCATCTACAAAGGTTAGCGACCTAGATATGTTTCGATAGCCAAGTGTACTCACCGAGGCGACTCGACAATGACGAGACTGCCGAAACCAAGAAGAGCGCCCATGATGCACTGCATAAGCAGGGGAATGCGCCATGAGAGGTTATTCTCAATGAAACCGCAGCCATAGTCGACCCAAACAGAGGTTGTGTACCCAACAATGTTTCCAGTGAATTCGATACAGGCGAGCTTTCCTCTGTTGTGTGGGGGGGAAATCTCGGACTGATAGACAGGGACGATAGTCGAGAGCATACCAACGCCGAAACCAGCAACGAAACGACCGACCATCATCATGGGCATGGATGTGGCGAGGGTCTGGAGAGCACCTCCGACGAAGAAGATACACGATCCGTAAAGAATGGTACGTCGTCGTCCAATGATGTCTCCAACACGGCCAACCATTAGCGAGGTGATAAGGGCACCAATCTCAAGAATAGCAACCATAGTTCCGACATAGGCCTTAGAAGGCTGACCGAAATAATCCATAAAGTATGGTCCACTGAAAACTGTCAACGAGTGCTCAACAAACTGTCAAAATCCATATCAAGACCTACGTGATCACTCCCGACATAACACCTTGGTCGTAGCCGAACAAGAAAACACCTAATGATACAAAGATACTGGTAAAGTACCTGGATAGACAGTCAGTACGCGACGGTGGTGAGGTGGTGGAGAGTGCTCTTACAGCAGGGGCTTGCCCGTAAGGCCGTGGATGGAACCTGATCGTCCCGACATGATGGTACCGATTATGCGTTCACCACGAGTAGGTCCTCTAGGATTGAAGGCAGGGACTTCGATAGCCTCCTTATCAATGAGGGCAGAATGGGAGCGAGAGTGGTGGCGGTGATGAGAATCCTGGATGCGAACCCTCTTTTGGTTATGATTCTTATGTCGACGCTGGACGCCAGCCAGCAGCTCGTCCTCGATCTCGGTGGAGAGCTGAAGGCGAACGGGGTCGTTGTCGGCGAGTTGTTCGCCGATGTCACCCGTGTCGGTCCAGGACGACTCGGAGCCGGAGCCGGAGTACGAACGGCGGCGCTGGGAACGGGCGGCGTCGGGGTGCTGGTAATCGTAGTCACGATCGTGGTCGTCGTAGCGGGACGAGGCGAGCAATGACGTCGCTTGCGAGTCGGGGTCGTTTTGACTATCAGATCTCGAAGGCAGGGTCCGCAAAGGGATGTTGGAGGGGAGACGTGAAGAACTTGGGGGAGGAATTTTGGGAGGATGGGGCTGTTAAGCAGCAGCGCCCGTCTGCACAAAGTTTGGAGGTGAAGGGAACGGAAGAAGGAATAGGCAAGCCGAGAGGCAGCGAGGTCATCGGCACCTCCAAGCAAGGCCAGCGGAGAACGACTCGACCTAGCGGAATGGGGGACGACGGGGACGGGGAGGCAGGAGAATGGGGTCGGGTGACCGGGGTGTGGTTCAAGAGAGACGATACACAATCAGGGTCTCTTGGTCAAAAGAATAGGTATTCAATGGAAGCGAACCCAGGCAGGCCAGGCTCCAACAGATGTGAGGCCTGCAACCACTCACAATCAGCAAGATTGGGCGAATGCTAGTCAGTCGAGATGGAACCGACAGTTCTGACGGGGTCCGATTTGCCTTGTTGGGGTCCCTGGTTGGTGTGGTAGTGGTCCCTTTCAAAGTGCGTCACCGGGGGAGAAGCCAAGGCAGCGCAAGTGTCAGGGTACCTGGGAGTGACCTCTAGTGCCGTGTCCAGTGATGGATTTCTTGAGGGTGTCGCGGTACGGGCGGAGGACGCGGGATGCGACTAGACGCGATCACACGGAGATGACAAGACGGATATCGCGCAAGATTCCCCACGATGGATGAACCTTTGACAGTCGCTGCAAGATCTAGGCAGGCTGGGGAAACGGAAAAGCTGGAGTAATGATGCAGCAGCCTTGGGGGGGGTGGTCGGAGCTGGGGTTGGGACTGTAATGGCAGATGACCGACCTCTCAGCGATAATTGAGACAGCGGAGGACCTCGGCGGGATTGGGAATGGATGGGATGTGGGACAAGTGATGGATAGCCCAAGTCATGCGACAGCAGCGGCACAGAAAGTGGGCGACGCGGTTCAAAGGATCGACTGAAGGGTGAGTTTGGCGCGGAAACGGTGGTTGTCGAAGAGAAGATGAAGAAGATGAAGGGATGAAGGGAGAGCGAGCATCAAAGGGAGGTTTCGAGGGACATGGAAGAGGAGGACAGGTCGACAAACTCGAGCAGCCCGCGCCCAGGAGACGGGCAGCTGGAAAATAGTATCTACGACTGCACTGTAGGTAGGCACAGTACTGTAGGGATCCCTCCTATTCAGGGGATATGCCGCATTTTTCTCAGGAGGCCGCGTCGCCGTCAGCCCGATCGATTATCGATAATCCTCAGAAGCAAACTCAACTGGCCGCCCAAAACATGGCTGCAGGGCCCCTAATCTTTGGCCCTCTACTGCATGATCATGATCATCAGTCAATTGACCTTGTCGGGTTTTCCGCGCCTCAGGGGTAATCTAGCATTCTTTTTTACCTCTGCGGCTTGAAAGATTCCAAGATTAAACTTCTTTTTACCAACGGTGATCTCGCGATGGGATTGGGTTCAAACGTCAAAGCTCCCGCATTTCACATGGAATTTTTTGGGTTAATATCGATAAGAAGCCCCCCTAGCTCCATGTTCACGAGCCTCGAGCGGGCGGGCGGACGCGCACCATGCTGTTTACAGTGGGCGACCTGGGGCAAGCTTCAGTATCATGAGTGTGGGGTGCGTTAACCAGGGGAACCTACCTAGGCCGCCTCAAGCTGAATGAGCCGCCTCATCAGCTTACTCAATTGTAACCATGATAACAGTTGATGGTGTTCCAGACTTTCCAACAGTTGTTGATTATGCAGTATTTGCTCCATGGCAACTGTAAGCAGTGTCAAAGACTGTGTTCGCCTCCTCCATCATGCTTATCTCCAGCCGCATGCTAAACCAACACTCAGCGACGCGTACAGTAACAAAATGGCATAGTACTAGACATCCTCGGATGGATCAATAACTTTCTATGCCACTCAGAAAGAACAAAACCAGATCTCACATTGAATCCCTGTGGAGGCTGTGCCTGCACAGCCAGTCACGAGGCTTGTTACCCATTCAGTCGTCACTGAAGCGTGACCTGGGAATATGCAGGGATTCCGTATTTCCTTTTGAACGTGAGGTTCAGAGTGTCAGGATGAAAGAGTCTCGAAGCCCACGAGATTAGAACGCGTCGGTCTCGTGTTCTTACGTCGAAAGACGAGGCAATTAGTTGTATCACCTCGGACATGTTACCTCGAAGGATCCATGCCAATGCCTCGTGTAAATTCGACGCTGAATACGAAGTCGCAAATAGCATCCTTCAAGAGGACTATGGCATTCGGGAACATCAACCATAATAAAACCGAACAGTTCATGCACTTCTCCACGAAAAAAATACAGACTTTCGAAATAAACATGCCCTCCACCAAATAACCAACCTCGTCCCACACCCAAGTACTCGCCAAGTACCTCCAGAACTCCACCCCCGAGATGCGCTACGGCACAGAGAGGATCCAGAAAGGTGAACGGCGGCTCGCAGTCCACGGCCACCCGGAGGCCGAGACCCAACAGGAGGTCAAACTGCTCACGTTCCACTCACACAGGCGCGAATACGCTTCCTCAGGGTCACCGTCGACTCTGGCTCCTCCGCCTATCGCCGCCCCGAGATCACCGACTTCGGCGGGTCCTGTTGACTCTGCGGTGGGTCCCGGCTACGTCACTGCGGGCTCTGACGGTCCGGGGGAGTTCTCGACGGAGCGGGACACGTGCGGGATTGATGTCGGTCAGGTCGGTGTTGGTGTTCGGGTCTTGAGACCGCTCTAAGCGACGTGAGTTGAGCCGGGTAAAAGCAGATCTTTTCCTCGCTGCCAGCGGTTATATCGAGAGTGTTGTTGAAGCTCAAGACGTGATGCTATTCATACTGTGCAAGCAGAAATCGTTATCGCTCCCCGGTCGTCACTGGTGGGCCCGCTATGAGAACTAGTGCGTCAAGGTTGGGTTTGGAAGTTCATGATGCCGATCTGGTGTTGACCAGTGCTGGAAAACAAGTTCTCGGACATTCATGGTGAGTTATCTCGGTTATCTCCTCGCGCAATCGTTCAACTGTCCAATCGTCTCGATGAGCTGCCAGTATGGCATCACTGGGCTCAACACAGGTCCTTGACGCGCAGAGGATCTTGGTGTGAGATTCCCGAGTCCTTGATTGCCTTGTTTCCTCCACCTCTAAGGCTTTGGCGTATGCCTAGCTAGTTATGGTAGGAGTAGTTCTCTGAAGTTGTGCTTGACAAGGCTGCCTTGGTTTCGGCATGTTACAACAGGACTGTCGATAGGCCGTATTTCCAACGGCAGCAATGACGATGTGACAATATGTACTCGGAACATGTTATTTCTATAGAAAGTCTTTATTCCGGAATGCCCATATTACTTCCTAGTCTTCGGCATCCTCTATCAATAATAGGTTTTGCAACGACAGGACGCTGCTGTCACTCCTGATGCTGTTGGGTGATACGTATATCCCTTCTCGGATAACTTCTTGTCGTGAATTTTTATGTTTCTCTCATCTCGTCTAGTTTCTGGATAAGTTTTCAAGGGCGCCAGTAGCCTCTCAAGTTTGGAGAACCCGTGTTAACATCCAATACTCCTTTGACGATGGACTCCATTCCTATGTAATGGTCAGAGTTATGAGTATTCCGCCCCTTAAGCTGGCAAGGAGCTCCAACCAGGTCACTCCAGGGGTTCCGGGCCAATTGCATTTATATATCTGAGGGATACTTCAACCATCGTTAAGACTTGCCTCGGGAGTAAGTATTTGTAGCATAGTGTTCCAGCAGGTGAGATCATTCTTACCGCATGATTCAGTTATCCTAATAACACTGGGGCGAGGTACGGAGCGGAGCTCCTTGCCGGCTTAGAGGTAGTGTTTGTGGTAAATAGTCCATCTTGGGCCTTCTTTCTTGACCATGTATTCCGATCTCCTTATTGACGTCTTTTGTCCATGGGCATGGGTTGTTGAATAAGGAAGTGCCTTACAATTATGTCCACTGAGTTCTGACCGACACATGCTCGGGGCTTCTTTTCTGTGGAAAATAGTACTTGGTATTGAATATTTCACTTGTGTTTTAAATCGAAGTTTTCCTCTTGCATTTTCCAATACCCGTTTCGGGTGCCGCCTCACCGTCGGACTCCCTTTTGAGAGTGGCTGATGCCACGACAGGCGATGTCTTCCGACTTGCTTCGCTAATGCTGCGTGACTTGAATACGTTCTGTGGCACGCTCATGTATTGCCCCGTGTAAGCATAGGAGGCGCTTTTGGGAGGTCAGTCTATGGCTGGCGTCTTAGGTAGTGGACGATTTCCCTAACCCGGTTGTGAGAACGCCGGTTCGGGGCGACATGATGCCTTGTCGCCCAGTCCAGTGACACTGGAACACGGAAACTTCCTTTCTAATGGTTTTCATGGCAGAATAATTACTTGATTTACTCCGTACTAAGAAGTCTGCTTGGTCTGGCACTACTTGTGGAGTTCTGGATCGTTGAACGCTGGCTTCTTGTTATTGCTGGGGTGACATAGTCCGAGTGAGACCATTGCTATGCGATTTATTACTTTCTCGTATGACTTAGTTTTCGGTTCTATTTTACTATTTGCTGGCTGTCTTTGGACTATGCTCGCTTGGGTTCTCTGCTGTTCCTAGATGCGAGATATATCGTGGGAGTGGTGTTTTTGCCTTGTGCTAACCAATTGAGAGTCGAGTCTTTGCAACCACAACAGGTTTAGAAAAGCCCACCCTTCCCATACCCATCATCAATGAGAAAACCTCTAGCCATAGTTAACCACTTCAGCTAGAAATCACAACTGATGCCATCTTTCTGAACCAGCTCATTCCGAATAATGTCGTGGTGTGAGACATAGTTACCCTATACCACATATCTGGACCCTTGGGATCGAGAATCCAGAGCACAAAAGCATATCTCCAATGTGCCTGATTTTCCCATCCTGTCAAGTCCCTGGCTTCCATGCCAGGGGTAATGGAAAGCCATTTTGTCTACTATTGGTTGTGTTTCACCTCGTGAGACATGAATGTCTCACACCAGCTAGGCAGACTCGATTGTGCAGTTCACCTCGGAAGCCCAGGGATGGCATCAAGGCAGAGCACAAAACCCAGCCATCCTAACTAACTACGGAATAGAAGACATCCGGATAGTTACGGCCCCCATTTGGTCCAAAGCTGGTTGAACAGCTCATGGCACCAGCAATAGCGGCACAATTGTCGCCACACCTACACGTGTCACGGCCAGAAGTGACCAACAAAGTCGGATATGCAGTAGGAGGGTAGCAGCCATGATCTCTCACCGACAACAAGTGTGCGGTAGATATGTACAGCCACAAGCCGTCGTGCGATGCCGGCATTCCTGCTTAGCCACAAGCTACGATGACCTCAGATCCCCATCCTGGTCTGCAGAATCGTCATGGTCGACGTTCTTGGATGCCACGTCTGAAACCGGACATTGAATTCTGAAGCACAAAGTGCAAGGTCACGTCAGCTTGGCAGACAAGAGCCTAAAAAAGTCATGGCCAGCTGACAGACGATGAAGCAGATCCATCTAAACTCTGAAACGAGGCAGTGCCTGGTTGTCACTTGAGATCAGCGAGAAAGACCCCAGAGGTTTGTCCACGACGACATGTTCCTCTGCACGCTGATGCAAAAACCTGGGGATTTGACGTCCAGCTCTCACCAAGAGAATGACGAGAATAGAAGGTGGGTCTTGAGCGACGTGGCTGGTGAGGGTGATCACAAAGCCCGTATCCAATGACGGGAGCTCACATTGATGGCTTGACGATGAGTGGCACAGCACCGTCTTCTCGAAATGGCTGTCGGAAGGGAATAAACCTGCTTCGGTTGTCGCGTGTAAGAGATTTTATTGTTACATCGGATTCCAAGTTGGTGTCATCACTACCAGAAGGAAGGCTTCGTCCCATCCGTCGTGCAGATGGTTGTCAAGGGCTGGGGACCTTCCATGTTGGAGCAATAAGCCGGCGGCGTGGGCGTGGGCGTGGGCCAAGGGAAGCCCATCGGGAGCGGAAGTGGGCGCGAGTGGCTTATGGATGCCATTGTGTTTAATTATTGATCACCTCGGATGCTGGGAGGAAACATCAGATGGTGATTAATCGGTTAGCTATTGAAACAAAGGGAGGGATGGCACGTAATTGACGAGGTTATCGTGCAATCCAATGTTAATGGAGAGACCAAGGGAGGCAGCTTTTTACGGATATTGACTCGGGAGACAACAACATGCCTCTCAACCACAGAGTGCCCTGCCAAGACAAAAGGCCACAAGAAGGTAATTTGCTCTAGGCTCCAAGAGGAAGCGTGAAACGAAACGGCTACGCCGCGACCCGCCGTCAACCCCTTCTCGCTCCATCTTGGCGACGACATCAAGACTTTTGACTCGAAGATGAGCAAATCATCATCGTCAGCACTTAAAAAAGCCCACCCTCGATCGTTGAAGATGAGGAAGGGAGGGGTCCAGGCCAGGCACAGCAGGCGGCAGGATGATGCAGAATGCAAGATTGCAGATGCAAACAAGAGCCGGCGGCATGACAACCATGCGAGCCCAAGGCAATCAAGCAATGCCCTTCATCGTTTGTCCTTGGACTCGCCATCCATGGCTGGCCGATTGTCATGCATAAACAGGCCAATATCGCCTACATTGTGACCTGCAGCGCGCTTCAGCCCTTCTGGAAAGGCCCGTGACTGGCGGGATGTGACTGTGATGGGTTGGTTGGTCCATGTTGTTGTGCAGACAATTAGAGTGGAAGGGCTGGATATGACTGGGCTTGCGAGCGAGCATAAACATGTCCATCTCAAGTCCACGAATCTTGTCAAGGTTTATAGCCTTGCTATATCAATATTGTTGATTCTGTACCCATATCCTCTCAACATGACTCCATCTCTAACCTCTCCAACCTCCCGCTTCTTGCAGAATCGTGCGCGTGAACAGGTGGGAAGGTCTGTCTGTTCCTGGCCCAGGACAAGACAAGACAAAAAGAGGCTTGTCTCATGCCTGCAACAGCAATCTCACTGCCCTGGCTTCATCAGGCGTGGCCCGTCGCAATTTGACTCGGGCAGGCCAATGACGAGCATCCATGTCCCTAGTGTTCAGGTCGGCTGGCTGGCCCGCCATCTAAGCCGTCTGATGGCCAGTCAGCGGCCACCAAGCGCCCCCAGTTCCTGCGTCGTAGGGGGCCGGGGTTTCCAAGGTTCAAGGGAGCCCTGGCCTTGTTCGTGGGACCACTCACGAAGGTGCCCAGCTCACACACCAGCTCACACACCTTGTCCAGGCCTGGGCATCACCCAAACTTTCCATCCAAGGAAACCCTGCTTCGGCCTGCCACCCATGCTGCTGTTCTGGGCATTCTGGGCCGCTGAGACCGCTAAATCCTGCTAGAGCTCCGCTGGTGGGCGGCTGTTATATTGGCTCCGGTCGCCTCCTCTCGCGTTGCGCAAAGGGAAATCAGCTTTCTTGCTACCGACCCGACCTACCTAGACTTTGTAGATCAGCTTGGCCGGCTCTGCCCTGCCCGTTCGCAGCAAGCGCGACCACCACAGCAACCGCTCGTCATCACGACCAGACCATCCAATCCCACATTGAACGAAACGAGAAGCGAAGAATATTCTACTCTTTCCATCATCATCAGTCGATATCCATTTCCGACGCGAAATCCCGCTCGAAGCGCGCCCTCGATTTTTGGACCGAGGGAGGTTAATAACCAGCGAAATTAAGCCTCTTTTCCCGCACCAGCCACCCGGCCTTGTCCTAGCAACGACACCACCAACAATCTCGATACTCCCGGCTGGGGAAAAAAACCTCGATTTCACAACATCGCCTGTTGAATACGAAACCGCAAATCAAAGAAAAAAAGTTCACGATCGACTTCGCATCGAATTTCCTTTGTTGATTGTCGACATTGCACGGTGGGCCGACTCTCACGACGACCGCTTCTTCCTCGATCGCTCCCGTTGTGATTGCCCTTGGATGCACCCCTTGATCAAGGAACTACGCATCCACAATCACAATGGGGTCTACCAAATTTGGCAACTTCAATGTACGCCTCTACAGTCGCGAATTTTACATGTGCAACTTCTGATATTGTGTGCGACAGGATTTTTGCAGAGACTCAACTCTCCCAGTCTGCAATGTAGGTTCACCACCATAGCGACAAGCCGTCGTCGTCATGTGGAGACGAAACAATGGGCCTTGACTGACTGATCTCACAGCTTCTATCCAACCCTTCCCACGACCAAAATGATCCGAGCTGGGGAGGTTGTGAGCTCAAGGGCATTCCCTTAAGTGGGGATAGGCATCTTGGAAACCTGGGATCGATCTTGCTTGCCGGTATCGCCATCGCTGCTGCTGGCTTTTTGGTGCTTCGCTCAGAAAGGAAGCGAGCGGCTGTTGGACGAAGGTATGCTTTAACATGCTATTTCTATGTCGACTGCGCTAACCCGTATACAGGGAAATGCAACTATTCCTGATCGGCTACATCATCATCAGTATATGCGAGATCTTCTCAGTTGGCGAATTCCCACTGAACAAGACTGCCCGGATTGTATGCTTGCTGTTCTCGGATTCTGATACAATGCGCTGACCCTGCTAGGTTTTCTCTGCTGTTCACATTGGCATGATTACTGCCACAACCTGGGTCTTGTTCCTTAACGCTGTTGTTGGCTATCAGATTATCGACGATGGAACTCCGATTTCCGTCATCCTCTTCGTTGTTTCAGCTGCCGCGTTGCTCATTGGCAGCGGTTATATCGCTCTCGACACCGGCCTTTCGTGGACAGGCTTTTGGGACGACAGCTATGACAGCCCCAACAGGAACATCGCTATCTACGTCCTCTACCAGCTCTTTCCCCTGGTCTGCCTCGTCGCCTACTTTGTTCTGGAAGCTATTCTCGTCATTCGAATCCTTCGCGAGCTTCGACCCTTGCTCTACCTCGTGGGCGCGGCCCTGCTCTTCGCCATCGGTCAGGTCTTCAACTACGCCGTTAGCAAGTACATCTGCGACGGCACTAGCGGCAAGATCGACGGTGCTCTTTTCCAGACCTTATTCACACTGCTCGCTGTCGTCATGACATGGATTTTCTGGTCTAGCATCACCGAAGATGATTGGCCAATGCCCGTCACCAGCACCTATCCTTAGACGGATGGCGACGACACAGCGGTCTGGTCTGTTTGGAGCGGCGTTTCACGGTTGCGGCGTAAAATATCTTGGTTTCAATGTCTCTCATTTTTACTCGACGACTCTGCTCACAGTCGAACGACGTACACATGTTGATGGGAATGATTTTTGACGGAGCACAGCGAGTCGGCATTCTTTTAGGTGTTCTGGGTCTCTGCCGTGCCCGGGAAGCGATACGATACGGCTATGCGACAGCGGTTGGGTATCTAAGCTAGGGGCACTTTGCATACGACTCTCTATTGAAGAGGAGAGGACATATTCTTTTCGAGCCTTGCCGACTGGATTTATTGGCGGAAGTGCTTGCTGGATTGAGTCTTGCTGTTCTGGGCTGGTGATGTTACCCGCTGGCCTGGGCTGTATATAGTGGTGGTTTAGTATAGATTCGACTTCGTAGTTATACCCTGATGAGCGACTAATGCATAAGATCGAATACAGATTCGATTAATACAACAAACGAATTGCAAAGACTGATTGGTTCCTATGCAAATGTGAACTCTTGGAGATGTTGAAATCGGCACATGTTAACAGGCCTCTCCTCTATCAGATGTTAACACAAGCTTGATTTTGATATGGCATGATTGGCCCTTTCTTCAACCTTAAAAATCTTGGTAAGTGGGCCCTGACAAGGCTACAACTCTTAATCACAGCCTCGTTCGCTATATTTCGTCACCTCTAGGCTTCATCCACCTCATCAAATTTCTTTTGTCGTCCATCTTACTTTTGCTCCAAACCCGCCCTCCTCACACTCGCTACGAAAAAAACGATCCTCCGCACGTAACCGATCTCTATCACCGTCCTCGACGAATCTCTAACGACACAAGCCGCCACAATGGCTGACTCCGATGGCGAGTTCGTCGCCGACGACATGTCGGACGACGATATCATGGACCACCGCGTCACCGACGATGATCCTAAAGGCGCCGGGGGGAAGTCTTCGCGATCGCATAAGAAGGATCGCAACGCGACTCGGGCCTGGGAAAAGTCGAAGCGCACCTGGGAGACGAACCTCCCCGAAGAGGACCAGGACGGGTTGCTGAGTCTCACGGCTCTCGAGGCTGAGAAGCGTAAGCGCCTGCTCCGCGACACGACACCGCTGCAGAGAGGTATCATCCGGCATCTGGTGCTCGTTCTCGATATGTCGTTTGCCATGGCTGAAAAGGACCTGCTGCCTACGCGGTACCGCCTCACGCTGAGGTACGCCGCCGCCTTTGTCCGCGAGTTCTTTGAGCAGAACCCTATATCTCAGCTTGGAATCATTGGCATGCGCGATGGTGTTGCGGTGAGGATTAGTGATGTTGGAGGGAACCCGGCCGAACACCTAGAGCGGTTGAAGGGTTTGGAGGATCAGGACCCCCAGGGCAACCCGAGCCTGCAGAATGCTCTGGAGATGTGTCGGGGAGCTTTATTGTAAGTTGGCACCCGAGACAGTCACTCTACAGTCGGTATTCTGAGCTGACCTCTTCTGGAAAGCCACGCGCCGTCACATGGCACTCGAGAGGTGCTTATCATTTATGGCGCCCTGCTATCGAGCGACCCGGGCGACATTCACGAGACGGTCGGCAACCTGATTACAGATCGGATACGCGTGTCTATCGTTGGACTGTCAGCGCAGGTGGCAATCTGCGCTGACCTCTGCTCGAGGACAAATGCTGGCGACGAGTCTCAGTACAATGTGGCTATGGACGAGGTACACTTCCGTGAACTCTTCCTCGCCGCCACCACGCCCCCGGTCACTCGGACTGCTGAGCAGAGCACGGCGAGCTTACTCATGATGGGCTTCCCGTCCCGTACACTCGTGGCCGGTGGCAATACTAGTTACTGCGCCTGTCATAACCGGCCCTTCCGCGAGGGTTACCTCTGCACACGCTGCTCCGCCCGCGTCTGTCGTCTCCCCGCTGAGTGTCCTGCCTGCGGGCTCACTCTGATTCTCTCCACCCATCTAGCTCGCTCATACCACCACCTGTTCCCTCTACGGAACTGGGTAGAGGTCCCCTGGGCTGACGCCCCCCGATCCGCAGCCTGCTTCTCCTGCCAGGCGCCCTTCCCTGAACCGCCAAAGACAAAGGCCCCCGATAAGCCCAAGGAAGACGCGGGGCCTAAACCAGCCAAGGGCGTCAGCGAGAGCGGCCGCTACGCTTGTGAAGTGTGCCGGCAGCACTTTTGCATCGACTGCGACGTGTTTGCCCACGAGGTCATCCACAACTGTCCAGGCTGCCAGAGCATAATCCAGAAGACGGATGGTGCCGTTTCGGCTGAGCCGAACGGTACTGCGCACACCAACGGCGATGTAGTCATGACATAGAAGAATTCCAGGATTAGAAAGGAATAGGAGGAGGGTTTAGGCCCAAGACAAATGGACGACGAACGGTATACCCGGGGAAAGCAGGAGAGATTTAGCAAGCTGTTGATTTTTCTTGTAACAATAGCTTATCAAGGATGAGCATCATCATTATCATATCAAAACGGCCTCAAATTAAGGTAAAGGGGATGGAGAGGCGCATCAATGGGTCAAGCATTTTTTGTAACAATTTTTATTTTATTTATTGGACCATGATAGGGGCATGATAGGCCCTTCAGTCCTAGTCAGTTGGCATAGCCAGACTAAACGGTTAATAGACGACCATGAATTCGTATCGTAACCTCGTCTCATTTTTTTGGGAGCTCCCTCATCTGTATCATCTTCCAATAGTCTCTCTCTCTCTCTCGCGCAAATGCTATGAGAAGAATGTCTCGGCAAACAGAAAAAACACAGATAGTCACATAACCGCAGCGCTTGCGTGTGTTGTGGTATGTTGCAGAAAACAAATATCACGGCTGTTTCATCTACAGGTTGCCGCGCTCAGCCTGCTCACGCTCAATGGCCTCGAACAGACTCTTGAAGTTTCCAGCGCCGAAACCATCAAAGTCGTTGCGCTGGATAATCTCGATGAAGACGGTGGGGCGGTCCATCAGGGGCTTGGTGAAGAGCTGGAGGAGGTAGCCGCCCTCGTCGTAGTCGATGAGGATGTTGAGGCGCTCGAGCGTCTCAAACTCCTCCTTGAGCTCCCAGTTACGGCGTTCAGTCTTGAGGCGGTGGCGCATGGCGGTGTAGTATGTAGAGGGAACGTCAATGAACTCGACTCCACGGGCTCGCAGGGCGGACACAGAAGTGATGATGTCCGGGGTGAGGAGGGCAATATGCTGGACGCCAGGGCCAGAGTTGAAGATGACATATTCCTCGATCTGGGACTTCTTCTTGCCGGGGGCAGGCTCGTTGATGGGCATCTTGACAACGTTGTTGGGAGAAGCCATGACGATGGAGCTCAGGGCTGAGAACTCGGTGCAGATCTGCGAGTCGTCGACGGACCAGAAGCGGTGGAAGGACAGACACTGCTCATAGAAGGCGCAGGCCGAGACCATCTCGTCCCAGGACTGGTTACCGACGCAGTGGTCGATGCGAGCCAGGGGGACGTCTGGCACGGAGACAGAGGCAGTCTTCTTGTTGACGGCGCGGAAACCGGGGAGGAAGGGACCGGTGTAGTTCTGGCGGGAGATTAGAGTGTGAGTGGTATCGCCATATGTACAGATGACGGCGGTAGAGACGGAGCCGTGCTCCTTATCCTTGGTGACCAAGGGGTCCTGGACGGCGATGGCGCCCTCGTCGACGGCCTTGTAATATACACCCTCGACGTTGTCGACCTCAAAGGCAACATCCTTCACAGCATCGCCGTGGCGTTCGAGGTGGGCGTACATCTCCTTGAGGAGCTTCCGGTCCGACTTGGAGATGGGCTCATCATCGGGGAAGTGAGCCTCGGAGCGGAGGGGCGAAGTGAAGACGAAGCGGACATCGTTGTTGGCGACGACATACGAGGCAAAGTATCGGCTGCCAGTCTCGAGTCCCTTGTAGGCGATGGTCTTGAAGCCGAACAGGTTGGTGTAATATGAGGCGGCCTGCTTGGCGTTGCCAACCCACCAGGTTATGTGGTCATAGCCGGTGAAGTTGGGAGGAGGCTGGACAGCGAGGCCGTCTGCCTGAGAGAGAGCAGAAGCAGTGGCAGTAGTCGAAGGCTGAGCAGCCCGCTGAGGAGGAGAGTTGGTGATAGCAGAAGGGGCCATTGACACACAGACGGTACGATGGAAGATAGATTGGTAATTCAAGATAGGGGGTTGGGCGTTTTTAAGGCTTGAAGTTCAAGTCAGATGGGGGATAGATATCTTTGATGATAGTGGCTTCGAGGAGCTAAGGAGGCTTGATTGTGAGGGTGTTGAGATCTGCAGATACCAGCAAGATGGAGGGCATCTTGGGTCATATATAAAAGAGTTCTGACCGTCAACTAGGCCCCCCGGCTTAAGACATTTTTGCCATGAGGCATCAAGCCCTGTTTCTTTGACACCTTTCCCGGAAAGGCTCCGCCATAGAAAGGCATTGAGCGGCCCGAGTCACTTGTCAGGATAAGCAAGTAACAACGGACCAACGTAACAGTCAACAGAATCCTGCGGCAAGATCCTAGAGGCAGGTAACATCGCCGTGAGGCCCAATGGTATCGACGGCATAAGAAAGCGATTTCCGTCAACTCAACCCTGGGTGAGCCGCCGTGGCAGGGCCCAGGGTCACGAGCGGGGATTCCGCGTCAGACGACGGTCCAACTGATATCATCGGCGGGCAAGCTATGGCCTCCAAGGCGTCAATTCTCCCCAATTGACCAAGCTGAAGGGGGCGGTAGTGCCGAACGTAGTTGTTGAAGGTTGCGAGGCATCGCCCTGCGGAAAGCTCCCGGCCGAGACTCCCGCGGCGCCGCCAACCGCCCCAAGCCGACGTTGGCCGTGGACGCCGCCAACGGCTTTCCGGAGCGCAACCCACTGTTTGTCGTCCGTCGCCCCCGGCGCGCACCCTATCGAGCAATGCGGAACTGTCAGCAACTGCTCGGCAGAAGGAACCCTTGCAAATCCAAGAAATGCGGAGTGTTGGCGCCCGCGTAGATCGCCTCCCCCGCTAGAGCCGAGAGAGGTTCCTTGCTGATAGAGGTGGCTTATCCACTTCGGCCAACGTCGACCGTGATAGATATCTAGAATGCCTGCCCGTCCTTCGAAGCACTTGCTGCCGTTGTCTCGCATCATACCGGCTTTGCGAACATTCCAGAAAAGAGGCTTGCCAAAGACAAAACGTTGACTGGAAACGGGACCTCTGTCTTGCTGAATATCTTTGCGACGCCCTACTCATTCTCTCTTCTTCTTCTTCCTCCTCCTCCAAGTCGCCACCAATCTCAACCTTCACAATGACTTGCGTGTCTTTGAGCAAGCACGACATCAACGTTCTTGAGAAGATCAAGGACCCCGAGTCAAACCCTTACGCCGGCATCGTTCTTGACTCTTCACTGCCCCGCGATCCAAACATCACAGACGCCGGCGTGTATGAGCAGGTGGTTGAGAAGGAGCGTGAGATCATTCGCTCAATTCAGAAGCTCGAGGTCCAGCTGAAGGACCTTGGCCTTGGTCGGGGCAAGGATGCCGCGGTCAATGGCTACCGAGAGTGCCTCTCAGCCATCGAGGACATAATCTCGGAGCACCCGAACTATGCCAGTGCCAGGAACAACCGAGTACAAATCTTCAGACGGCTCTACGGAGACGCCATCCTCCTTTCAGAGACCTCGGACAACACAATGCCCTTGATAGAGAACCCTGATACGACTGAAAAGAGAAGGGTTGTTGCCACAGCCTTGAATGACATGGAGACGTCTATTGCACTTCTGTCTCCATCCTCACCAACCGCTCCAATCTCGCCTCAAGCCGCACGCACGCTCTCAATGGCACACACTCAAAGAGCAGCCGTGTATCTCAAGACGGCAAAGCTGCTGCTGCATCGCTCATTGGACGTTGACCAAGATCTCCGGGAATTCAAATGGGAGAAGCTGGACTTTGAAGAGGCTGCGTCTCGAGACCTTGCACTTGGTGGTCGATACGGGAACCAAATTGCCAAGGGTCTGGCCGTCAGTGTCAACCCAACAGCAAAGTTGTGCGGACAGATTGTTCGAGAAGCGATGAAGAAGGAATACGGTCCGTCTTTTGGTGATTTTAAGAGTTGAAAATGGAATTAGTTTAGAGTAGGATACCCGGTGAATAAAAGCCATCAAGATATCGGACCAGAGTTGACCATGAGACGAGACATGACATGGTTGCATTGAATTAGGAGGCCTTAGAAGGGAAGCCAATTCGTCTAAGTGAGATTGAATCAGTTTCCATCTATAATCCAACAGTTGAATCGTAGAATTACCGTCGTGCAGCCTCAATTGTCTGTTCGGTAGTTCGGCTCTTGTCCTTCTCTTCGCGGTTGATTCTTGTCACAGCCGCTGAAAGGCCAATCAGGACCCCAAAGATGGGATCCGCCACGCGGGATATGATGTAAGTCGGAGCAGCAGGCATATTGACTGAATTTCTGTTGAGGAAACTCGGAGAGACCGTAAAGCTGAGGTTGATTATATTTCTCTTTTGCTGAATATGGAGCCTCTCGTTCTGGAAGATGCCGATGGGTCACGGAACGGAAGACGGTCCCTTGGTCGTGCACGGGCCACAATCGCTATCGGGGAGCGGGCTTAGCGGTCCTAGCATGTCATGTGACTTGGCACACTCGCTTGCCCCAAATTATCCAAACCCACAAACCCGACAATTTTACTCCCAAATTCCGATCACGGTTCACGACGCCCAACTAACTTCATACCAGCACAATCCGACTACCCACCGGACAAGATGAAGTTCCTCAAGGTCGGCCGAGTCGCCATCATCACCCGCGGCAGATACGCCGGCAAGAAGGTACGACGCCCGCGACGTTGCTCGCTGCCATCCTCTCGAGTTTTTTTGCGCCATCCGATGAACATATTGCTGGGGGAGAAAAAAGTTGTTGTGTGTGTGTGGTGGGCGGCGAGGAGGCGCAGAACAGGAGAACAGCGACGTGCTGGATGCTGTCATTTGGTTCATCATTGTCAAAAAGAGATCGGATTGCTGACTCGAATCGCTTTCAACAGGTTGTCATCATCCAGCCCGTTGACAACGGCAACAAGCCTCACCCTTTCGGCCACGCCCTGGTTGCCGGCATTGAGCGCTACCCCTCCAAGATCACCCGCCGCATGTCCAAGACCCGCCAGGAGAAGCGAAACAAGATCAAGCCCTTCATCAAGGTCATCAACTACAACCACTTGATGCCCACCCGCTACACCCTGGAGCTTGAGGGCCTCAAGGGCTCCCTCTCCAACGACACCTTCAAGGAGGTTTCCCAGCGCGAGGACGCCAAGAAGACTGTCAAGAAGGTTCTCGAGGAGCGATACACCAGCGGCAAGAACCGATGGTTCTTCACCCCTCTCAGTACGTTTTTGCTGCCGTACCCTTTTCCACACTTCAGGATTGTTGTCTTCTGCTGTGGGGTGGAATAGGGCAAGGAACATACATATACCCACAGGACCCAGGCTAACAACGTCTTCTACAGAGTTTTAAAAAGATCGTTTCTCCATCACGGTTAGGGAGTTGGCGGGATGTAAAGAGCATCGATTGGCATTAAGGAACCCCGGTTTTTATGGGCTCAATATCAAGTTTCTTAAAAAATCAGATCTCTCTTTGCGGCGTGTGACTGTAGCGTCAAAATACAACGCGAATCGGACGGACGTGTTGGCCCCGACTGAAAGGACATCGGTGGGGAGTTGTTGCTGTGCTGGTGTTATCTATCCCGAGAGGTCATGGCAAATGCAAATAGGCCCCGGCGACTTTGCTTGACGGTCAATGTCGGCGAGGTAGTCCAATAAAAAGAAATGAAGCAAAAAATTCACCGTCAAAATTGACTTTGTGCAACATAACGCATCGAAACACACACAACACACAGAGCAAAGTGACGAAAAACAGAATGATTATAAGACTTGATTTTTTTTTTTTGTTGCCCATTTCATTTCTACATGTCTATGGCCAAACGCCGTCTAAAGTTACATGTCAATTAGACCTTTCGTGATGCGGTTCATGCTCGCGACCGCGACCTCGCGCTCTGCGCCCAGCTCTATGGCTTTACACTTCATAATACCTCCCCAGCCCTCAAGTCAAACAGAATATGTCAAAAAATTTCCAATCAGCAGAAAGGCCCGACCAGTCAACGTGACTATGTACGATCATGCTCGGTTCGTGGTGTCAAATAAGGGGGAAGAAACGTAAGGAAATAATAAGAGAGAAAAAAAGGGGTTCCTTAGATCGCCGTTCGCCCCGTAAAGTAAACGCCTCGGCGCAACATTTCTTGAGGGTTGCGAGTCCCATTGGCACCGTGCATTACAACATTCTAAGACCGTTGGGCCTCGTTCATTCCGAAACGGTTCGTCACCTCATTAGCCAGCCTGGAAGGGTCATACTCGGGGGTGTAGCCAGGGGCAAGACCTCCGAACAGGGAGAAGATGAGGAAACCGGTGAAGATGATGATGGTGAGCTTGCGGAGGATGGGCTTGCGAGCACCAAACTCGGCCCACTGTCGGTTGGCATCAGCAACGTGGCCCTTGATCTGCTCGTAGCCGAGCTTGTAGTAGACCATGCCACCCAGGGCAATGGAGTAACCGAAGAACTGGACACCAGTGACCTGAGTACCCCAGATCATCATGGAGGCGGCAACGAGCAGAATATCCTTGAGGACACCGCAAAGGGTCAGGACGACGGCGGAAGTCTTGCCGATCTGGAGCGAGTTAGTGGGATTCAATTTGGTTGTGGATTCACAAAACATACCAGGAAGACGACAGACACGTTTAGCATGAAGGCGCAAAGACCATTCAAGAAGAAGGTGAAGAGGCCGACGTTGTAGACCTCGGCCATGGAGCACCTGGGGATTTCCCAAACCAGGGCAACGGCACCGTTCATGATAACGCAGATGGGAGCGAAGTAGTACAGAGAGACCAGAGGGTCCATCTTGAAGTCGGCGGAGCTCAGCAGACGCTGAACCATGGTGAGTCGGAGAGCCTCAAAGATGATACCACCAATCTGGTACAAAACACCAATGGTCACGAAGTGGATTTCGCCAAAGGACGCAATGATGACACCGACAACAATGGCCGAGACGTTGAGGAACTGCTTCAGGTTGGGAGCGGAAACGCCGAGGACCCAGCCGGAGATGAGGACAGCAACGGGAGTGGTGGCCTTTAGCATCTGGATGAAAGCAACCGACAGGTAGAGATATGTCAGGTTTCCGCAGATCAGACTCAAACTGAAGAAAACACCGATGGGGACGACGGCGCGCATGTAGACGCGGGGGGTCATCTTGACGGTCTTTCGGCCATCAAGGAAGTGAGTCCATCGGGCGAGAATCTGGGTAACGACGGTCGCAAATGTCAAGTGGTAGGTGGTGAGGATAACGGGGTAGCCTGGAGTTTCGCATGTCAGCTATGAGACAGATCGAGGGTCGATTCGAGGAGCGTACGGAAGTTGAGGGTATCGAGAAGCCATTTGTTGAACAAAATGACTGAAGAACTGAAACCAATCCAGGCACTGCATCATCTAGTTAGCGGTTTGCGCATCGTGACGGTCGATCTGAGAAGAACTAACACTACGTAGAAAGTAGGATGAATCGAGGCGCGAGCAGACTGCTTCTCGAGGCTGGGGTTGACAGTAGGAAGAACGGGAGTGGCGGAGCGAGGCGTCTCGCCCGAGACGCGAATCTTTTCATCAGCCGACATTGTGAGTGCTTTCTAGAGATGCAAAGATCTAAAGTTGAGCTGGTTGAGACCGGTTGATGGAAACGGCGAAGTTTGTTGATAAGAGGCCCTTTGAAGGACAGATTTTAGGGGGGGGGACGCGCAAACGAGCGGACGGACAGCCGAGTCCTGCAACGGGATCGAATTGGGAAAGGCGAGGGGTGCCTGTTATGCAATTGGCGGGGCCCTGAGAGACAAGGTCTCGAAGAAAAGAAACGAAAAAAAATGGCGACTTGCGAGCACAAAAAGCTTGACTTTGAGGAGGCTTGCAAGG